>KK113577.1:540630-565609 GCA_000611955.2 Stegodyphus mimosarum | reverse complement strand
GTAAAAAAAAGAAAAAAAAAAAAAAAAAAAACTCTTAAAATAAATTATTATAAAGAATTTTAAAATTCTTTTGAATAGTTCTGAGTTTCTGAAATCAGTTAGTTGCCTGCCTTTTCTGAATAATTACCGAATATGTATATGGCATTTTCTACTTGTAGAAGAAAGGAAGAGGATAACAGGCTCAATTCTCCTCTCCCAAAAAGAAATATTAGATCATAAACTGGATAATTTTCACGTGAAGCGTACAGAGAGGAAGGGGTAACCTTTTAAGATGAAAAATGCCAGCAATCCTCGTATGAAAATCGATGTAATACACTAGTATCGATACCAAATATTTACCAAGAAGGTACTTTCCTTATATGTTAAAGTTTCAAATAATAAATGAAATTTCTTGAATTTTGCGGACATTGTGTGCAGTTGGATTTCTGAAGTCATAAAATTCTTAGACTTGATATCCTAAAGCAATATCCCATTACAATATGAGTGCAGTCATGCAGTGATTTAAAAAGTGACTTTAGATGTACTTCTTTTTTCAACTTTTAATATTTAGCATTTTCAATTTTCTTGTGTATCAAAGTTTATATAATGATATTCAGAATAAATGATACAAGATAGTCCAAAATCAAAAATTTGTTTGATTCTTACAAGAATTTTAGCGCTGAACTTGTCTAAAAAATTTCTTAAAAAGTACCAATCTCTTCTGTTGGGTACATGAAAATAACGTTAGAAGCACTTTTAATTATTTACAATAACGCAATGAATAGACATAAAAATTATAGGCCGAATATTATAGATCAGATGCATTTCGCTGTTTATCAATAGCCATATTATTAAAAGAAAGATCAGAAAGAAATGCGTTTAGTGCTTTGATTATTCAACTTACTAAGCAATTAAGAAGATTAAGTTTAAAAAAAGTCAAAGGTCTTATATTTTGTCGTATGACATTGCTCTCAGAACTGAATGTGCGAGACTGTAAAAAATATATTTATAAAGAATTTTATATTTTGCTGAATGGTAACGTATGTCAATGCGAGTAGATGATAGCGTAACATAATGTAATGCAAGGATCCGAAAACTTTTGAAAGACTGCTAAACACGTTTCTAATGTCAAAATTACATAATTGGTATTTAATCTAAAAATCTCATTATGCAAACGTAGCAAGTTTTGCCTGATATTTAGCATTTCGTTAATTATTTTTCCAGTATTTTTACATACTCTATCTAAATATCCCATTGTGAAAACGTAGCAAGGCTTGTCTGATATTTAGCATTTCTTTAACTATTTTACCATTATTTTTATTATGAAAGGATTTGTTTTAATCTACGAACAAACTGAAAGTCTTTCCCTCTTGTTTTATAACTAATGAGTACTTTTAAATCAATACTCCATCTAGCGATATTTTGATATTTCATTTATTTTTCTACAATTTTTAGTCTAACGTTTAGTCATTCTATTTATTATTATTATTTAGGATACCTACGTTGCATAAGTATACACGTTTTCGTTACTGAAATGTATATTTTTTCCCTGTAATAATCAGAAATACTAAGATTTTGAGAGAATATCGTTTATTTTGTGACTTTTTCATGGATCATTTTTCCTTCAAAATTTTAACTTTTCAGACTGCTTTTAAACAAGATTAATACATTAATTTCGGATCTTTTTATAACTGTGGAATTTTTTTCGTGTATTTATTTATTATACCTAAATTATTAAATGGCGAGCAAGCAATATTTCATTTTTTTTCTCCTTTCCAAGCAACTAACAACAAATTTAAATTAAAATAACAGTCCGAATAAAGATTATTGAAAGAGTTAAAGCAACAAGAATCAGCGTAATGTTCATAAAATTTGCAGGACTAGTTTCGAAGGTTCTATATTTAAACTTTCGGAACTAATCCTGCTATTATTATTACGCTGATTCTTGCTGCTATAACTCATCTAATAACTAAACAACACTTTAACTAACTTAATCATGAAAATTAAACCAGGTCACTGATAATTATCGATGATTATTTTGTCTGCTTGATTGTGCATATATGAAACAATAGAATACTGCTGAAGGCTGATAGCACTGAAACTTTTGGAAGTGCGTAATAGATTTGAAAATTTGATTAAACAAGAATGTAAATTTAGTAAAAGGTAACAAACTCAAACAACTAACTTGAACATTAATACGCCAACTCTTTTCTTCTTTATCCTCCCCCATTTTTTTCCATACAAATAAAATAATCCTCCAAATTTTAACCATAAAAGCATGGCATTTCTAGATAATCCTGGAATAAAAATAAGATTCGTGAACAATTCGTCAGCAAATTTTGAAGTTAAGGATGACAGTTGTCATGCGGAAATTCATATAGTTAAGAATAATGTATTTTCTGACTTGGGAGTAAAATGAATTGCGCTTACATTAAGGCGAGCTTATTATTATTATTATTATATAAACAAAATTTAAGGAATTTGAAATTGATATTCTAAATTATTAGAGTCGTGCACTGTACTACGAAATTAACCATATAATCAACAGATAGTAATTAAATCAAAAATTAAATAAAAATTATTAACAGTCTAACAGGAAGTGCATACATCAAAACTGAAACAAAGGTAAAACAATTCAATTTTCAAGGAAAAGCAGAATAATTTTCAACGTAGACCGGTTTCTGAAATGTATTTGGATGATTATAAATTCTTGAAATAACTAAAACGGCAGTACCAAATAAAAAATTAATTCATTCAATTATTAATTAAAGTATTAAAATTACTAATTTAAGTCTTTTCAAGTATAATAAAGTAAAAAATATAATTTTAATTAATCATCAAGATATAATTCGCTGCGACATGACCCTAAAACAAAAAATTCCATTAAAGTAAACTGTATAAAAAAGAATTCTTGAAGTAAAAAACCAGAAAAACCATTGGGAAATGAAACACAATGTGCTAAATGTATATTTAAGTAAATTTCGTAGCAAGGAGAAAATGAAAAACTACTAAAAAACTTTATAAATGGAAAGCAACTATTGAAAACTAAAAGTAAATGTATTTCAAGTAAAAAAAAAAAAAAAATAATTTCCCGTTCCAGTTTATCACTCCGCTATTCTCTTATCAGTCAAATATGTGAAATAATATACTAAGAAGGGAGGGAAAAAAATTCATTGATTCAGAAGTAAAATGATGCATAGAATCCAGAAGATAGGCATCATAGTAGTCAGAATATTGCATGCAGTTTGTTTGATCTTCATGTGCATGAAAATCGGCATTATTACTGACTAAAGTTTTTAATATCTTTCACTAGTAAAAAATGCTGCGAAAACTAATAAAGCAGCAAACCCTGCAATATTCACATTTTGTATTAGTTTACTAGATACACTTGCATTCAGTCATCTGAAATTTAAAGAAGAGAAAAAAGTACTTGACCTAAATTTCTCTAAATTTGTTAATTATAAAATTAAAATTTTATGTCTATAACAAATTTTTTTTTGTTTATCGGAACCGATGAACTTTATACGTTTAGACTGATTTCAGTTTAAAAGACTGAATTAACTTCCGTACTTTGTTTAGTAATAAAACTAAAAATCTAGTTTGAATGTACTTTTCCATAATATAAAACCACTCTGGCTATTGTTAGTAAATTCGTGAAGGAAAAAATTGTTACACAGTCGGATTTTTCAGACAGGGGAATAGGACGTAAATCAAACGACCATATTTATAAAATAATTGCTAATTTTTTGTACGTCTCATGCCCTAGTGTTTTGTGTAAAGAACATAATTGCGTTAAAAACTATATCTTATTTATTGAAATCTTATAAATTTTTAATAACTGAATAATTAATTTTTTAGTCCGATCAACTTTTTCCCCTTTCCAATGACGTTCCTTCAAAGTTAGATCTGAATTAATTTCCTAACATGCATACATTAACTGCATGTTTAAATTTCTTTAAATTGTTTTAAAATTCATCTAAGTTAGACCAGGTATTTAATTGTCCTTTGCTGAGAAAGTCACTGCAGATTTATTCTAAGCAGATTACTTGTCTACGAGAGATGCAAAGCTCCTAAAGAGTAAGAATTGAATAATATACATATGCTTGTTTATTTATGGTGTAGAAGAAAACTAAAAATTAATGCCAGTTATTCATCAAATAAAGAAGCAAGTTAGTGAACACAAATTTTTCTTTAATATCCAGTTAATAGTATTGTTTTCAAATAATGCTAATGATTTCAATAAACGCAAGATTTAAATGAAGAAAGCTTTGTTTAATTTAAGTCAGTGAATTATTTCTGCTCGTTATTGGAGTTAAGTAAGTTTTTATTATTATTTTTTTTTCATTCCGTCTCTATTTCCAAATCTTACGAGACTCCCGTATTCAGATAAGAAACAAAGGTCTACGTAAGTAAGTTACAAGTTTTTGGACTGCTTTGTACAGGCATTTTCATCCTGAGAATCATGTGAATATGGAATTCAAATACGATATATGCTTGAGTCTTATAAAATTACGTAAGTGTTCAGTTATTGTTGTTTAGAAGAAACTGGCACAAAAATTCTTAAATACTTTAATGGGGACTGTTGCCGATTTTTGAAACCATGCTTTCGAACTGCCCTAGCTATTTTTGAAACCATGTTTTCGAACTAATGTTGTCTGGTAGCATAAAACATAGTACTCAATAAAAAAAAAGTGACACCTGGTAAAGAATCTGAAAAGGGGCAATAAACGAAATTTACATACATGACAGTGGGAGTTATATACCATTGATAAGATCAACCTCAAGAGCCCACGGAATATCCAAGTTTAAATACAATTTCGAAAGTGTCGGATATAATCGAGAAGGTAAAGTTTACCTTCGGTGAATTGGCTTATTTGCCAGATTACGTTCAGAACATTGTCGAACTGCTTGAGAAGCCAGGGAACTTCCGCTTCTTCTAACAAACAGCACTGCTTGACGCTTTCGTCACTCTTTGTCAAGGAGTAAATGGACACACCAGGGGAGTAATTTCACTTTTAAGAATAGTGAATCGGCCATTCAGAATATTCAGTCAACTATGTTGCCATCCAAGCCATTATTGGCGTAGCGCTATGCCACGAAAGTAGTTAACGCAAGCGTGAATGCTTTGAGTAAATTATACCCTCGGGTCTCACTCGAGAACTGCAGGTTACCGAATTTCTCGTTTTGGCTTTTGGTTTCTTGCCTTTTCTAATATAGTGAATCTGCTTTATACGTCTTATTTATCGCTCAAACAAAGAAGCGATATAGTTAACTTTTAAGAAAATTTTTTTTTCCTTCTCATAAAAATGATGAAAAGAATGATAAGCTGCGTAAAGGAAGGCCCTTGTAGGTCTTTGATTAGTTTTAAATACCAACATCTGAAAACTAGTTTACACAATTTTTTTTTCCATGCATTACATGTTTTTTTTTTTTTTTTCATGTTTTTTTTTTTTTTTTAACTTTCCTTACTTTCTGTTAAATCTTTCAATTAAAGCTTAAGTTTAATAGTACCCCCATTGATAACTGCAACTGAGTCATAAAAGATAAACGCGTTGTTGATAATAATGTAAATCTCTTAGTGTGATTTGTTCATGTAATTGAAAGATTCAGGATTTATTTTATCAGGAAAAGTATTTTTGATGCTCCGTTACATACTTTGGCGTAGAATGATCATTCTTGAGCCGCTTGTCAATCTTAAGTTTCCAATCTAGTTCGGATTCTAGTCTGTGTCTGTCTAAATGATGTAATTTTATTTAATTCATGTGATCATAAATTATCTAACTTTCAATATTATAAATTATATGCGTTATTATAGTGATTGAAAAATGTTTCTAACGCCCTATTTTTACATAAAAATGTTTTATTCAGTTTTCTTTTTTACTAGTATTTTCACAACATTATTACATTAATGCAAGCTGTTATAGAGATAAATCTGACTCACTGCAATTAATATAATTTTACTTTTACAATAAATTGTAATAATTTCCCAAAATATATTTCTCTAATTTCTTCTTTAAATTTCATTCATTCGTAATAATAATATTTTGGGATTTTGCCTTACTTTGCCTTCTTATGCAATAAGCTAGAAACAATATGCGGTATATTAAATTAATGACTATCGCAACCATCTCAGATTTATTAGATTAAGACTATTGCTATAAACTCATAATCAAAAGTCTTCCATGTTCTAATGATATACGAAATTGTATAACTGTATAATAAAAAGTAAAAATTAAATGAAATAAACAATATTTAATTCTGAAAGCTTTATTAGACATCTTTTCCTGAAATCTGTTACGAAGAATTTTATGCAACGTTTAGAACAACTAAGCGCTATATATTTCGAGTACATCCACCAAAGACATGCTAAAAGAAATGAAGACATTGAAATAGTGTAAGGTTAATCCAACCCTATTTTAACTTTCCCAGAGTTTTATTCTCCCGAAGAATTCTCATCTTCACACTTAATTGAAAGTCTGAAACTGTAATAACACATGCTTAAAAAGTTTTAATTGTTTTCGTCGGTGATTCTTTCAAAATTTAATTTTTAATGTAAAACGTCCACAAATCTATCTTTTGCGGAATTTTTTACGTTAAAATATATAAATTCTTTACTTCAGAAATCTTTTGCATGGAGAAATTTTATACAGCTGAGTAGCGCATGATTTCTATTCTTGGGGTGCGATTAAAAAAAAAATAAATAATGAGAGCCTCAGGTCTAATTAACAAGGTGAAATATAAAATACTAGAAGATAAATGACATTGTGTATTAAGGGAAAGAAAAACATATTACTTATTTGCATGAATATACACATATTACTTCAAATAATTTCGAAACGAAAACTTTCGACATATTTCATTCCTCTAAGCAATAGTTCCAGTAAGATGTACAATTAATAACCCATTAACTTTTGAAAGAAATCTATTGCTACAAGAACGGTGTTCTCATTAGTCGAAGGAGTATATTTATCTCTTTCTCAATTCATATCTGATAGATTTATTCTTGACTGAGGGAAAATTAGAAGTATCTCCTTACAGACGTTTCCAGTTCAGCTTCCATTTCCCTTTTCTTCATATAAAATCAATTATGGATGAGTTTATGCCTTTTTCTTTTTTAACTTGTCCAAAATAGTTCCCCGTTTTGAAGTGATATCAGTGGCCTTGCATTTGATAGTCCCTAAGAATCAAACTTTAGCATCTTTTCATAGTATTTAGATTTTTTACCAAACCATATTTCATTGTGAAGCTTTAAGATTAAACTTAACTTTTAAAACGACTCCTTGTCTTTAACTTTCCTGTGCTTCGAACGACTTCTCATCTCTTCGAACGACTTAATCTAGAATTTTAAGATCATAGACAAAAAGTAAAGTTTAACTAAAAGCTTGTTGACACAATACATCTTTTGATGTAACTAAAATAACAAAACTTATCCACCACTATTTGCGGGGCTTTTACAGCATAAATATGTATAATACAGTAAATAGATTATGTGTCTAATAGACCCGGCTACAAGTATTGGCCTCTTTTAAGCGCAAGAGTTTGCAAACACAAGAAACACTGTCCAGAAACCCCGATCGGCATTTAGGTGACGCTTAGCGTAATAAACTGCTTTTCTGCGTTGCCAAACTCTCTCTCTATCTAAACTATGCATTCGGTCACTATTTAAACTCCATCTAATTTTCCTTTTGATAGGGTTGATGAAAGAAATAGCAGTTACAGGAAAGAGTTAACATAAAAATAATGTGTCATCTGAAATAAGCCTTACAGTCCTGAATGAGGCCTTACTGACTGTGGAAGGTTTATTCTTAAATTATTAACGTCTTAGGTTACATTAAATGTAACTCAGCTTTCTCCACCAGGATAAAGTTCATGACCTCCGACTTAGGATAAGAAAAAAGGGGGGAGAGAAAGAGGAAATTAAACATACTTATTTTACAGCTGCAAAAGTTATGGAAAGTGTATCTTTATAGCTGCAAATTTTGAGAGACGGTCATAGGTAACCTTCTTATGGCATCATCTGATAATGTTTAAAATGCGACTAAAAACGTGAACTGTAATAATGTAAATAAAACTAAACATAAACATTATGCAATATAGTTTTTATAATCGATAGTATCCTAATAAATTTAACCGCATTAAACCTAACGGTATGTTACTCGAACATTGATTTTACCTCGTTAATTTATGCAAAGGGGCTGTTAAAACATAGTCTGAGTTATAAATGAGACAAGGGATATTTTCAAATTGGATTGCTATGGGAATAATTTAACTGGATTTTTCTATTTGAGACGAATAGGGAACAAACTGTAATTTGCCAAAAATACTAATTATAACGAATTAAAATGCTTCTCATTCATGAAGAAATGCCCAACCAGTGGCTGAAAGGCTGAATTCTTGTCGTTCGCCCTGATTTCGAAAACGTAGACGAAAGTCTGGCTTCCAAATTGGTTTTAGTGGTTTTCTCACGCATGTAAACGTTAATATGAGCCAGTTTTGTTTAGAAAGGCCTCCACGAAAGTATTCCTTACCGTAAGCAGATAGCTTTCGTGTGTGTGCTTCGCCATAATTAAGTAATCAAACAACCAGCTTTTATACGTGAAAGTCTTTGCTTTTGCTGATAAAAATTTAATTAACTGAAGCTAATTTTTCAACATAATTCTTTAGCACAGAAGTTAAATAAAAGGAAACAGGAGTTTTAAAAATGAATGAAACGCATCATGTCAAAACGTTTTTAATTCCCAATAATAGATGTTACAGCTTTAGTTTTTAAAAAAGAGCATTGAAACTAACATTGAAACTAAACACGAAGCATATAAAGTGTTGCATATTCAGCATTAATTCGAATATTTAATTATTATTCGAATATATATATATATATATTAATAACATAAGTATTTATTAAACTATTGCTTTTATGTTTGAATGAATTCTGGTTTGCTTTAAAGAAAACTGAATTATAATTTTTTTAATTAAAAAAGGTATTTTCTTTGTTTAAAAGTGTAATAAACATAAATAGCCCCAACATCATACATGAGCAATAGATATCTCAGAAGGAAGTGTTGCGTCTTAGCAGAAAGATGTCATTAAAGAAATTTAATCTTGAAAGTTCCTAATTAGGATATTTACGTCTGCCTGTTTTGAGCAATAACTATTAAAATAACAGTCAAATTATTGCAAACATCCTGAAAATGTTGCTCATGTAAAGATTGCATTCTGTTTTTACCATGTAGCTTAAGGGCATATGTTCCGTTCTTCATATGAATAAGTTTAGATTAATAATACCTTAAAACGTGCTCTCATGCCAGACAGATCATGCAAACGATTATTCAAGCTGGCGCATGCCAGATGGTGTACGAAAACTAAGGAAAGAGGGGGAAACTGGCAACATCTCTCACGTGCTAAGGTTCTTGAAGTGGGGTCTTCTGTGTTAAGAAATCTCACGGTATTTTGGATAAAGACTAAGTCAAGACTATTGTTCGCATAGGAATCCGTTTACCATAATTGGCCAGTTTGTAGAAGGGGAATGAGAAGAAAAGATCGGAGGACACTGTGGTGACAGACATAGGTTTGCATAGCAGTAGGGGTTCACTCTTAGCCCAGTCTCTGAAATCTTGGACCGCTCCGCCTTAGCCTAACGTTTTTCAACTGTAAAAGATAGGAGTCAAGGGGAAGGGGGACGAAGTCGGGTACCTAGAGTTACGAGTTGTCAAGTACACGAAGATCCCCTTCCGAAGGTGATGGTCGTGTGAGGTCCTCTCAATAGCCATCCTTAGCTTTAAGAAGTGGGGTGGTTTTGCGGATTTCAGTTGCCTAATTTTGATTGATTGTCACAGACCTACCAAGCAGGCAGAGGAATACAGATCTTTTTTTCATGTTAAGGAGGTTTCCTTCTGTTAACTTAATATTTTTAACAGGGCTTCTGCGAATTGTTTTCATAAACGATTGCATTTTGAAATCATTAACATACCAAAGCATTTAAAAAACGTAAGTTTCAAAATATAATTGTAGCCAAAACTGTGTTGCTTCTAATGTATTATTAATCATGGTTAATTATGAACCAAAAAACAATTTATAAACCAACAGACATGTTCAATGACGAATGAAATAATTTTTGGTATTAAGTGTTCAGTATTAGTACTGTTTGATTCAAATTTGGCAATAGTTTAAAGAGAAAATTTGGCTTTTTAATAACAAACAAAAAGTACGAATTTAAAGACAAAAATGTATTAATCATTCATATTTCGAAAACTCTTGACGTCAGATGGAATTACTTTAAAGCATTTTCCTGCAAAGGGAAGGAAAAAATTTATTAAACGGTTACCTTTAATACCTCGACATAATAAGTGGAATGGGAATTCCTTAAATGCAATGCACTGGAATCTGAAGCATTTTGAATAGCCAATAACGGTATGCAGAAAAATTACTTAATTCAAATTAAATATTTTTAAAAACTCATTTCCGGAACGATCAAACTTGATTTTTTATACATTCTATTAGGCCGTTCATACCTAAAAAAATAATGAACAAGAATTATTAAAAATTACAATTTTTAATGAATAAGTATTTTTCTTTTTCTTGAAAAAATTACCTTTAATTTTTGTGAAAAGTAAACTCTTCTAGCTTTCGAAGGTGATATATAAGTTAATTAATCACAGAAAAGTAGCAAATGTTTTTAACTTTTAACTGGGCAAAAAGGATAATTTCTTAGTAGCAAACCTACACAATCCTGAAATGAATTTTTAAAATTATCTATTTAAAGGTAAGAAACATTAAAGATAAAATGAATGAATTTCAATTCATATTTTATCTTTAATGTTTAACGCGTTATCAACTCATGAAAAATGTATTTGTTTGTCATAAATTGGTTAGTACCTAAGATTCCTTAAAATGTCAATCAAAAATAGTTTGGGGAAATTCTCTTACAACATCCAGTTTCAACTAAACTCATTTTTAAAATTTAACTTTGTCATGAACAGCTTTAGAATCACAATTTCTTAGACAGTCCATAAATTGAGAAGGCCAGAACACAAACTCGTAATGAAAATTGGATTTCTCCTTTCTGAAGAGGAAGTTACCTTTTTGTTGGATGGTAATGGAAACTTTAATTAGCTCCAGAATACAGCAATTACGAAAATTCGATTTGAGTGGCTTTGTAGGCTTCAAGAAATTTCACCTGGGCGTGAATTCCGCCGATGACAGCTTCTGAGACATTCCAACTAGGAACAAAGTTATCCTAAAACTTTTCCTGCTTCTGATCAACGTGGGAAAAAAGTGGCGGAATTATTTTCAAAATTCCAAAACTGGGACCTCGTCACTCTGACAGAGCGTAAGAGATAAAAATATTTCTCTTTAAACGCGGGAGATGTAATTAAAAGTTTCATTTTCTTTCAAATTTCTCGAAAGAGGAGATAAGCAAAAGAATTCACCCGCTTCTATGAGGAATGAAGATTCAAAAGGGAAAGGAAGGGGGAGTGAGAAAAAAGTGCGCAGTCTAGACCCATTCCCATCTGATGACAGAAAAATAATCATTCCATACTCGCAGACTGGTGAATACAGATCAAATTTATTTCACAATTTTGACTTCAGATTCAAAAACCTTCTTGCAATGAAAAGTGCTATGACGTTGTACGTTAAACTATTTCACAACAACAAATCTTAAATTTCCAAGTTGTTCAAGTAACTTAAAAAGGCTTTCATTATGCTTTCGTGTTATGTAATATGCCTTAAAAATAGTGACAAATTTCTGAAGTTTATAAATTTCATCCCATGCAAGTTTCATTTTAGATTTATTACTTTTATTATTTCATTTTTCATGCTTCTCAGAACGAAATAAAAAAAGCAAATTTGCTTTCCTGAATGATGTTTATTACATCCGACCACTAGCTTACTTTATATGAAAGACCTATTGAAAAAAGGTTTTGGAAAAAGAAAAACTATAGCGTAGCTACAGATGAGTAAATTAGGGCATTTTTTAAACGGAATTTCTAGACGATCGGTTGAACTACATTTCCCAACTGACATCTTAAGACGCTTTTTGTCTTTATGTGCTAAATAAACTTGTAAAAGGAAAGCTAATTTCTTATTTTAAATGAGGCTGTAAGAAATCGCAAATTTGGATTTAGAATTTGCAATAATATTTCTGAAATATGTTTAAAATACGGCGCACTATTTTACTGTTACCGGAAACAAATTATACCTACCTATGCAAAGTTTTAAAACAAAAGAGCCAACAAAAAGCCTTAAAAAAATTATACATATTTTCAATTATTCGTGTACATTAGGAATTTCTTTATATTCATTGAGGCCAATTTAATAAGGGTTCGGAGTTCCAACAGTTCGAGTATCCGTGTACTCGGCCCCAGCAAGGGGCCAGCAACTATGTAGCAAAAGACAGGAAGTTCTGTCAGTTTGCACTGGGTTTTGTTCCTGGTTATCAACTGCGATGATATGATAGTGTGAAGTTTTCAAGGTTTTTTTCAACCTGTAACTTAAATATGAGCCTATTTCTTCGTATTGTTTACCTAACATACAGCTCTTACTTGCTTTTCCATAATTAAATAACACAACCCCTTTCATGGTAGAATGTTAAGCGAAGTAATGCTTGTATAATCTAATCATGCAATTTTTTATATTGTTCAGAGAATGAGCAAAT
Organism: Stegodyphus mimosarum; assembly: GCA_000611955.2. Taxonomy (NCBI): domain Eukaryota; kingdom Metazoa; phylum Arthropoda; class Arachnida; order Araneae; family Eresidae; genus Stegodyphus; species Stegodyphus mimosarum. The sequence continues at coordinate 552,978 of KK113577.1, read as the reverse complement.
TTACAATTTTCAAATAAATTTTTATATGGCACAGTTTCGCATTCATACAGTTAATCGAGCTCACGTGTAAGCTTTTTTTCTCCATGCTAAAGAACTAGTGCGCTGCGAACTTTGTCTTTCATACGTGAGCCATCCGTTTATAGTCGGTGTGTTGTTGTTCGGGACGTTATAATGGTGCAGATGTATGTTTACGCCTTGCTCTTTAAGTGCTGGGTGACCACGTAGCGTGATCGCTTATATTTCATCGTTTGATAATGCCTTCGAAGAAAGTTGTGAGAGTGCGAAGATAAAATATTAATTAGATTACTGCTTCTTGCTCAACACGAATATGCAATAGTGTTAGACCTGGCAGAGCATTAACGGATGCAGTCGCTTTTGTGCGACATGCCTTTGTGACATTTAGCGCGAATGGGTTACTAGACTCTGAAAGGTGTTTTACTTTCCTCCCTTCCTTCGGTTTGGCTCAGACTGGAGCAACATATGTAATCATCCTTTTGTAACAGTTGAGTAGACATCCTTTTGAATGTGCGAACCTAGTGTCCAATTGGTTCCTTGGAACTGTCGGAGTTCTGAGGCAGTATGGCTAGTACGTTGCGTAAGTTCCTTAATGTGGGGAATCCAAGTCAATCTTTGATCCCGCGTAAGGCCCAGGGACTTTAATTCTTTCACTGTTTTAATCCTGTTATTTTTTATGGTGATTCTTGGATTAATTTCCTGGACTATGGTTAATGGGGATTGCTGTACTAATGCTGCTCCTGACTCCCTTTTTCTGAATTATAAAATCCTTGGATATGCCTTCTGAGATGGTCAATTTCAAGGCACTGCAGAGATCACTGAACTCTTTAGAAGTTTGAGTTCCATATATCTTCAGCTCGTTTGTGAATTTTCCCGGTCTATGAAAGTGATATCGTCTGCATAACTATTACTTTTGTATATTCTGGTCAGGTAGTAGTTAATATGTGTCAGTAGTTAATATGTGTCTTATACTACAGTTCAGATTCCATAAGATTGGACTGGTACATGATCTTTGTGGGCATCCTCGTGTCTGGTTGCTTCGTATGATGCCACTGCTATGCACGACGATCTAGTCGCGGTTCGAGAGGTAACTGGGGAAGCCTTGTTATGTGTTTGCTGAGCATTTTGTTTGCTTCAGTGCATATTTAATTGCTAACCACCATAAGGTATCGAAGGCATTCTTAAGGTCGAGGCTGAGGATGGCTCTGTGTTAGCCTTTATGTCTGTTATGTAGATTTTCATGGTCATGAGCTTCTCTAAAGCTGTATTGGCGCCATAGCGCTGAAAGCAGGTATATTAGTAGGTAGGAATTCGGGCTACTAGGGTATTTGTTATATTTAAGAAAGACTTGCCCGAATTTGAAATCACTGGGGAAGAGACCGGGATGCAGCACCTTGTTGAAGAACATTAAGAAAAATGCTGGAAAACTTTTATAAATTATTTTGACTATTACTTAAATTATACGATTTGGGTCAGATGCTAGCTTTAGAAGGTTCTTGAAGAACTGTGTATTTTTAATATCGTGAGTTCATTATCCTTTGCAGTATTGTTTGCATAGATGCGCTGTTCCTCTGTTGTGTCTTCTGAAGAATAGTCCGTTAGAAAGACTGTACCCAGGATATTACTGAGTGTTTCAGTCATATCATTTTTATAGAATTTCCTCCCTCGGATTCTTAAAGACGGAATTGAGTAGGCTTGTAGACCTTGTTGGTATCAATCTTAAACAAAATGCCATACTTACCTCTATTTTTAGTGCAGAAGTCTCTCCAGCTTTGTATCTTAGCGCTGATGATAATTCTTTTGCAGATTGCTCTTTCTTTTCTAAATGATTCTAAAGTAATAGTTAGAATATTCAGTCATCTCTTCGTTTTCAGTCCGCGTCATGGTGCTCTGCATTTATTTTGTTGTGCGTTGAGATCCTTGGGTCATTAATTAAGATTTTCTAGCTTTTGTACTTGTCTGTCTGGAAGTATATCCTCACATGTACTGCTTAATGTGCTTAACAGTTGCTTTATAAATACATTTAAGGCTTCACTTTTGTGCTTGCTCGTAAATCTGGCATGATTTTGGAAAGGATTTGTCGAATGCAATTGCTGAAGGTGTTAATTTTGTCACCTTGGAGATTACAGAGTTTTACTGTGATTGCGGAAGTGGCTTGATTTATTGTTAAGTTGATATAATTGCGATCGGAGAGATTCCTTTCTTAATCTACTGCCATTGCTTGCTGCGTGGAGATGGTAAGATCCGACAAGCCTCTACCATTATGTGCAATATATGAATGGAGCTGCTAATATGGTGTTATGCAGCGTCAGGTTATTGGCAGCTATATAGTCGTCGAGCTGTTAGGGGTTTGAATAAGTAACTGCGTATCTCCAGCTCGCGTTGCGCGCGTTTTAGTCTCTTGCGTAAAGAGATTAAGCATACTGTATTAAGATTGTCTATGAAATTAAAAGCAGAATCTAATTCTTCTGAAGGATGTGAGTAAATCGAGGTAATAGCTTGTAGACCTTGTTGGAGATTGTGAGATGGTTTAATTCCAGAATTATAGCTACTTGATCACGTTCTGCAATGATGGTAAGCGGAAATCAGCTTGGATTGTAACAGATGATGGCTACCCTTGATGCTTGGTCTGAGACATCTTTGATGCACTCAGATGTTCCGCTGCACAGGAAAGCTGGAAACTTTACAACTTTACTGTTTCTATGATACGGTTCTTGCACCAAGATTCCATCGGCTTTCTTTCGATTGCATGCGCAACTGCATGGGCTGCAGCTGCAGCCCCCGTTGTAGATTTATTTGGACCCTGGCATCAGCTTTGGTTATGTTAATTTCAGAGGAAAGGAGATTTTCTTTGAATTTTGTAATCTGGTGTTGACGACGTGAATTGTACACCTGAGCAGTCTTTCCGCAGGGAGCTTGGTTTCCACGTGTGTTGATGCCTCTCCTTCGAGCTTTGTTTCCAGCTTCTTTTGTCTTCTGTTGCATTCCATAACAATGCTTTGTTTTTTAATGGGTCTCTCTGTCATGACTTTGGTCTCCTGATTATGAATTGACGATATGTTTGCGAGTCAGCTCACAGTTGCTCATATTTTTGTTCACATTTTAATTAAATGAAGAGTGTCGGTTTAGGCACCCGTATTTTAAGGGCCTATGCGTACTGGTTGTGCGACTGAAGTTGCCTTACTTAAGTTAAATGCTGCTGGGTTTCCTGATTCTTTTTGCGGTAGCAATTGTGACAGCTATGTTGGAATTTGATTCCTCAGCTTCCCACAGTTTTCTCAGCATAGCTTTAATTTCTTCGAGAGCCTAAGTTGTTTCCCGATTTCTTGGTGTGAATGGTCTCAGTGGAATTATTGTACAGTTTGTCTACGTATACATTGTACTCCTGTAGCAAAATGGGGAAAGAACATGGAATAGGGTTAATCACCTTGTGGTGAGATATGCTTTCTGACCCTGCATTGTTCACTATATTAGCTAATAAATTATCGAAGGCTGATATTTGTGATGAAAAGTATGTTGTATTATGAGGAATTGGATTCCGAAGCACAGATATGGCGACTGGCAGAATAAAGAAAAGTAGTTGTAATAAAAAAGCAGGGAAGAAAAAAACAATAATATGTAACTAACAAAACATATTGTTGTACATTACTAAATACAAGCATACAAATAATAAATATGAAAGAGGTAAATAATCTTATCAGACACTTCACTGCATTGTTATTGGCAAATACACACACACACACACACACACACACACATATATATATATATATATATATATATATATATATATAAACCTCGTAATCCTCACTATTGGATTATAATGACAATAATGTAGAAAAATTTATTAACAAAGGGAAAAATATAAATAAAGGTCTTTAGCAAAGACTTCACTGCGTTACAGGTATGAAACTGCATTGAAATAACATGCGAATCAGTGCTCCGCGATACGAGTCCCATTTATATGCTTAAGGTTAAGACGGAGAATACAAACAAACTGGATTGAGTCGTGTTGAGTAATCACTTGTAAGAATCAATAGACGATTCAGGAATAAATATTTTTACTAGCAAATAATTAAAAATTATCTCTTAAACAATCCCATTTTTTTCTTACTGAATTTCTTTCATTTATGAGACATGTAAAGAATTCTTTATCATGATGTGCTTCTTAATACGAAGACAAGTACCAAGGGCGGTAAATTAAAAAAAGAGCATTTTAAAAAATGTTAAGTAATATCTACAGGGTTATATACTAAATTATATAGTGAAAATATCGAAGTTTCCAAAGTTTCAGTCAAGTAGTTAGTTTCGGAACTTAAACTTTCTTTTCTAGTTTTGTTCATTGTTATATTTTATTATGCCTTTCCAGGCATTATGTAATTCATTAGTGCATTCTTCTAGTATTTTCACGGCTTTCACTCTTTTCTAAATCTAATAATCAAACAAACTTATCAACTTATGCTATTTTTCCAGCGAACAATTCTTGAGAAAAAATAATGATATGTCTTTTCCTCCTTCTTTTGAGTAACCCGGCAATAATCATTTTCAGAGCTAATTTCCCTGTGAGAATTTTTTCTTTTTTGGAGGGGGAGAGAGCAGTTGACAGTTTTTAAGATCATTAAAAGTTTCTTTTATAGAACTGTTACACTCTGTGCTGGATGCACTCTTCGTATCACCATCATTTGATTCGGAGTCATAAACTTTTCCTTTCTTGTTTTTTCATAGCTTTCTTCTGTTTAGCTAGATATCGATTATTTTATGATTCTTGAGTTTGCATCTGTAATGGAGCTATCTGAATAGGTCTAGCTTCTTACATTCAAATGAGACACTTTCCTTAAGCTGCGCCGAGTTTCCTCCATTTAACCTAAAAATGGTTTTGCATTACTAAAATTACAGCTGAAGGGGGAAAAATGATAGCTCACCTCTATTATGTTTATTATTTCAAATAATTATAAAGTAATAAATGTAACGCAATTTTAATACCCTTTTTAATCTATTTTCAAGCGTTATACTACAGAGAATTTGCAAATCTTAAATTCTGTATGTTCATTTGCTTCTTAAAAGAGAGAGTACAAAAAAGGCTGAGCATATACAATGACACAATCATGTTTTTTCTCTTTGTTTATGATATCCATAGGCACCTTTACTTATTAGTAGTTTTATTTTTTCGGGAAGTTTCAAGATGAAAGTGGAGCTTCAAATAAGCGCTGAGTAACTACTTAATGTGTACACTAACCTTTGTTGATCATATTCAATTTTTTTAAAGTACCTATTGGTATGTCTAATGTTTTAAAAGTATGTCCTTGATATATTTAAAATACATATTTCAATTAATAGAGTTAAAGCATTTAGGCGTGTGTCTTTTACTAATCAAAGCAGATTATTATTCTTGTTAATAACAAGCTGTATAATGTGATAAATTGCGTTTGGCAAAGCGACGTCAAATTACTTTCATCGAAACAAATCTGAGCTCGATGCTTTGCTTCTCAACTTTTAGTTACATATTTCTCATATTAATTAAACCACTGACTGCATTCCGAGAATGGAGTAACATTCACTAGCTGAAATCCTTACTATGTTACGTCAGTATACCTGACAGAAACCATACTCGGCAGTATGCGTGACGACCCAACTGTACCTTGACATTAGAGAAGTCAAACGGCTGAAGGCGGGGAGGAGGGCAAGCCAGAGTGACCACGCATAGTTTGGCATAGGAAGGGTTTAAGGGAGGAGTACATAGGTCGGAGGTAATTGAGAGTAGATGACATGGGGATTGCACTGAAGCATTCGATGGGGTTGAGAGTAGACTTTGCGGCCACGCACAGTTTGCTTCACGGTGCACAGAAAGTATAAGGGAAGGCGGAACAAGAGGCAAGCTGCAGATGAGAATCAACCACCCAGAAACGAGGAAAGACAACCCAATCTGTCAAGTATTTAATGGATCGATAAATATAAATATTTCTACGATCTTAACACTAACCCGAGAACTTGAGATGGGTTAGATTAAAGGCACTAGAGTGTCTAGCTTTGAAATTTAACTCAATGAGCCGGAAAATTAAACAATATATTTTTTCAAAAATCTCCTATATAATCATTGGTCTGAAGTTGGGTTAGAGTCTATGTTGCAAATCTTAAACAAAGTTGGAAGGGGAGGAATAATTGATGTGTTTGGAGCACATATGCCTTAGTGGAACCTATTTGAAGTTTTTTGTGTAATCGATGACCACAAGTTAATGTGTATATGATTTTCCGTCATTGGTGTTTTATATCCGAATCAGATGTTTGTTAACACGAAGGAAACAATTACACTGAAAGTAAAAGAAGTGGCAAAAAAGGAAAGAAGAAAACTTTATAGAAAACTCTCATATCTGCTTTCCTTTTAAGATATGCGTTATTTTGGTTCCGCCGAAAACATCGCTGACGAAAACGCGGAGGAGAAAAGAACGCAAGGCGAAAACTTCTTGGTACAAAACATCGTGAGAGAAAAGAAAGCAAAGAGAAAACATCACAGTTCTAAAACAACGTGGTACAACATATCGTCGTCGAAAATAAAGTGGTTCAAAAACTTCGCAGTTTAGAAACATCGTCGTCGAAAATATCGTGGTAAAAAATAAAGTACTTATAAATGACGATAACATCGCATTCATGCGTTTTTCAGGTTTTAAAAGTTGTAAATGCATTTTCTCATAATGGCTTGGGACGGCAAAGAGGAAAGATGGATATTTTTATTTTTATATTTCATATTTTTGAATGAACTAATAAATTTTTGCTGAAAAAGCAATAAGTAAACTTAAGCATTTAAAAATTGAAAAAGACTAGAAAATTAAAGCAACTTATAGCCCTTAATAGAATTTTAAATTTACATAGTTTATTAACAAAGGTCCTTAATAAATTAATTTTCTTTTATAAAGTTTTACTTGTAATGTTTCATGAAAAATACAGCCTAAAAATGTTTAGAAAAAGGAAGATGACTGCATGAGATTACATCTATAAATATTGCTTAGTTAATTATGAAATTACTTTCTTTCAAGTTTGTTAATCTGATATTTTTTATTCAAAATTATATCTTGTTTTGTTTGATTTTTATTCTTTAAGTGTCGTTAGTATTTCTTACTCTTAAAAATCCTTATGCGAATATGCATTTACAACTTTTAAAACCTGAAAAACGCACGCGTGTGATGTTATCGTCATGCGATGATTTGAAAGTACTTTATTTTTTACCGCAATATTTTCGACGACTTTGCTTTTAAACTGCGAAGCTTTTGAACCGCTTTATTTTCGATCACGATATTTTGTACCACGATGTTTTTGAATTGCGATGTTTTCTCTTTGCTTTCTTTTCTCTTACGATGTTTTGAACCACGACGTTTTCGACTTGCGGTGTTTTCTGCGCCACGTTTTCCTCCGCGATATTTTCGGCTGCAACCGTTATTTTAACTGACTACACTTTATAAAACTAAAAGGTATAACTTTATCCATTTTTTTCAACGACAAAATTAATAATAAAATCAAAATGAATGAAACCGGAGATTATAATAAAAGCGTAAAATAAGGAACACAAGATGTTTGCATAAGGTATAAAAATGCTCTATTATCATTATAAATACTGATTTTTTAAACTGTTTCCATTAATGCCCATTTACCTTTAATTTCGTTTACAGATTCTACGCCTCTTGTCTTTTGTGCTACATTCTATAATTTCAATAGTTTTCTCAGGTGAAATGTTACTTTAAAATCTTGTCATGACCTACTATATAGAAATGAATTTGCGTTAGAAAAATTTAAGTGAAAAGGTTTTGAATTGGTTTTAAAAATGATGTTAATAAAATCAATTTCTAAATTAAAAGTACTCAAGAAAATATGAGATAAATGCACATATTTATTTATAACATTTCAACTATGAGTTTTACTTTCGTTATTTAGCAGAAAAGTTTCTGCATTTGGAACAAAACTGATAGATAGCATAGTGACATTTTTTCAAATATCCGCTTAAACATGTTTTTACTTTTCTAGATCTGTTTATGTATATATCGTTTTTTCAATAGCTATTATGTGCTTTTTTTCCATTAAATACTATTTTGATAAAATAGACTAGAGTAGGCTTCATTTTTCATCTTCTGAAAAATCTAGAAAAACTTATTTTTACAACATTGAGTCAATATTGGAGATAATTAAGCTTATATTAATTAAGCTCAAATATTGCAAAGAACTGTTTAGGAACCAATCTGTCTTTCAAAGTGATAATCTCAAAAGCATGAAAAAAATTAAAAATTATAAGCGAAGTATATGGGCAGTGCAAAGTTTCGAAAGAAACTTAACCGTTATGAACAAAAGTAAATGTTATAATTTCTAAACATTAATATCTGAAATCAATTGTTAGTATTAATCTTCCATATTCATAAGAATTTTTACATATCTTCAGGATATTCAACATGAGTTTTGATTGGCTAAAGAAAAGCAAGAAACGGTTCCGTGTTATATTTCTCAATACATTGCCTTCCTTTTTAAACATTAGATCTCTATATTTCAGGGGAGAATTCTGTTAACTGAAAAGTTCCGTTGTTTCCACTCATTTGAAAGTTCTCGTTGTAAATAACGTTGCTGGAAAAAAAGGGTGCGTATTGTAAATCAATAGGGGATGATAGCTCAATCCGGTATGCAAGGCCCTCAAATATTGTTCTTCCGTAACATGTCAATAAAGTGGCGGCTACGTATCAATCCAGGCACCTGCTCGTGTGCCGCCAACGATAAGACCATCGAGTAAACAAAGCCTTCGCACTCTTATCACGCGCATAACACTCCTCTGATGGGCTGACGCATTTTTCACTTGGATTGCTTTTTTCGCCCTCATCCCCTAAAACAATTGCATTTTCTTGTTCGCTCTGTCTCGGTATTCATTATAGGGCCTTTCAATTAGGATCACTTTTTTCTCTTCACTGTGCAAAACCCAGAAAACGAATCAACGCGAAAGAAATTCTAAACTTGGCTTGATTTGTGGGAGTAATGGCTGATAACAGGTTAGCATCGCGGGTGATAAATTACACCCCTCATTTCTGCTGACAAAGTCCTCATTGGGAAAAAAAGGTACTTAAATCAATGGCTGCATCACGAATTAAGGCAGTGCTCATTTACAGCTGGAGTTCTAGTCCATGATTAGTCTTCGGCTCGTACGTTTCGCTTCGATCGTGACCAATCGAGGCTCTTCGCATCTCGAAGATGGATAATTTTTCTCCGGGGTCATAAGATTTGGTTTACGATGTGCTTAAGGATTGTAGCCACTATTGAATGCAGCTCGTAAACTAAGCGGGATAGCTTTAAGCGAGCTTTCAGTTTTATGATACAAATAAGCTCTTTTGAAATGGGCTTTATGTTAGTATTTCATCCAGAAAAATATTAGATTTTAAAGGCGCGGCTATTCATTCGCCAAATACTTCACGAAAAACGAAAGCTGTGCTGCATTTTAGGGACCTCGAATTTGCACGCTTTGTGGCTTACGACGAAATTCCACTGAATTAAAAATCGTTTCCATCTAGTATAATTTAAAGCAGAAAACTGCATTACATACTGCATTTCAGTTCGGTTCTACCATACAGCTTGTTGATAAATTTGCATACTTTCTTGAAATGAATACTTTATATTCAAAATATCATTTTTAACACAAGTAAATGTATCTGAGAGAAAAACAAAGCGTTAAAAAACAATAATTAAAAAATTGAAGTTTTTCTTTACATTGTTTTCTTTACATTGCAAGTTAAAGAATATGTACACTTCGTAAATAAGAACTTATTTGTGCAGTTTAACGCTATAAAAGTTTTCAAATCATTCAGCAAGAGTTTATAAAATTTAAACTAGAAACACAGAAATCTGAATAAAACTCGATATGAGAAACTCTTTACCCCTAAATGTGTAATTTAAGGAAAATAAAGCCCCTTGCATAACAAAAATCATAACTTGCTCTTTCTGTTCATTATAATGTGCTAATATAACATCGCTGCTTGTTATTAAAATATTGAAAGTTCTGAAATTTCTTCTGCCTGCAGATTTTTGACAGAAAATCGCAGATTTGGATTGGCCTAGCTTATTTAATTGCATCAAGGTAAGCTAAGATTAACTGCTCAAGGTGATAAATACTTTTCCAAACAGAAATGGTTTATATTTATTTTACGCAAGAACAAAATCTGTAAATTCTCATGTAGTCAATTCATTTAATTATCTGGAATAAAAGCCAATTCGAGCTGCTATTATTTCGCGTGTTCGGTCGCTTGGCCAGGCCGGACAGTAAATCAGAGAAGCTAAACTGTAAACGTACAAGCGAAAATTTTAGACTGCGTTCAAACCAATGACAGACAAATTAGCTCAAAAATTTTTCATGAATTTTTAAGCACATTCGAAGTTGATTAAACAAGCTTAGGAAAATATGCTGATATATTCATTCCAGGTTAAATACTATCAACCTTAAAGCATTATAATGAATTTCATAAAATAATTATACATGAGTCAAATAAGTTATTGCTGCTAGTTTTCAAACTGAACAGTAGCCTGCTGTCTTCTAAACTATTGCATAATGCTATGAATTTAAGAACTTCAATTTAAAAAAATGAATAAATGAATGAATCTCTAAGGGATAGGATATCTCAAAAGTAAGAAACCTATATGAGGATCCCAATATTTCTAGGAGAAGGATTTAATGTAGAAGTAAGAATAAAAATTCGTTAACAAAGCAACAAAAGCGATACATAGGCATATGCAATTTTTGATGGCATTATGTGCTGAAAAATTATACATGCACAGACGTATTTGTAATTTTAGAAGCCACAAAAACACGAGTGAGAAAACTGAATCAACTATTCAAAGGTTTAAAAAAAAATCTAAGATGACCCGTAAGCAGTGGGGAAAATTATGATCGTTTTATTTAAATGAAGGATTTGAGTATCAGTTCTGAGAGACGTCAGATTCCTTGTTTTGAGTGCACTCGTGACGAAGGGTTTCAATAGGACTAGTATCGGAAATAATAATCGAATATTACGGATGGGCTTTAGAGTTGCGTCACGTTCAAGGTGATATTCGACGGGGGATGCGCAAAAATAACTGTAATTTAAAGTACCTACTTTTGACAACTTTGATATAAACGATGGAATTTTCAGGTTCCCGGAGATTGATAGTGCAGTAACCATTATGTAATACATTTTCCCTTTCGCTCTCGGATGCCGATTTTTACCTCGTGATACATGGAAGATCGCTTTAAAAAAATGATTTGCAGGAGCTTTGAAGTATCTGTCAGTTACTTAATATCGGAATCGAGGCACCAAACTTTTCATGGTATCATCGTTTATTAGCGCACAATTAACAAGTAAGGTCTGCTAGGTGGGATTGCCATTAAAAGAAATAAGGAATTCGAAAACGCCATTAGCGTGTCGTTTGGTAGCTTTGGTGAGATCCCTGAGGGAGAGATATTTCGGCTAGGATAAAGTCTAGGAAAGACAAACGATCTGGTTCCAGCTTATTTGCTCCGGCACAAATCTCCCCCAATGAATCCGGAGGACAATCCAGATGGATCCTGCGCTGTCCTTGCCCTGACATTCCTATTTGCTCTCCCGATCCGATCCACTAGTAAAACACGCTTCGAATAAAGAAAGAACAGGCAGCCTCATATTTCAGCTTACTTCTCTCTAACAACTGCGGCAGAATCTATCTCCTTTTTTTCCCCTTTTCTTTCTCTAAACCCCCATTTGGCCGATGTGAGGGGAGGAAGGGAACTGGGGAATTTATTTAAACTAACGATAGACTCGCGATGGATTCCCACTGGGTCCTGAGAATCGAAGAACAGATCTCTGAGTAGGTTTAAAAATGTTGGTAAATATCGACATCAAAATATCATCAGTCAGCACAGTAAATAAGTATGGTTGAGCTTGAGAGAGCCAGAAAAAGAGAAATTCTTACGTGCATCAAAATGACACCTTCTGGTTGGGCTCACGCACAGAGAGCACTGATGGAGAGTGAATCTATTCGAAGGATTATCTCCCTCCCCAGAAGCCAGATGATGATCTCGCATAGTTAGCGTACGCTTTGCCCTACTGCGACCGTCGATTTGCGACTAATGCTTCTTTCTTATGATAACAGTCGCTTTGTTTTCGTGTCCAATGAGAGAGCTGCACATAAATTACGTCTCGAGTTAATGGTGTTTTCGCATCCTGGAATCTCGGACATCCTCTCATCCAAGGTGTCCGATCCATGTTTTTTATTTCGGATGGGATAAAGAAAGGAAAAGATGCGGAAAACTGCGCGTATTCAGGGCAGGGGGGAACGGAGAATTAATGGGCCGTGGTCGGCAAA
>KK113577.1:522107-532186 GCA_000611955.2 Stegodyphus mimosarum | reverse complement strand
TATTCATATATATTCATATACATATATATTCCTTTTCTTGAGCTCCTTTGACGTCTGAAATACCAAATACCTTTATTAATGTTTCCTATACATTTTTCGTCATTACATCAAGTCTGTTAATTCTGTCTCTGGTAAGTCTTCAAAAGTAAACTCTAAATGAATTTGTCCTTCTTTTGGTACTGCATATATTATTATGAGCATTATGAAGGGAACGTCATTTAGAATTCGAAAGCCCTTACAGTTTTCTGTTTCTTCTCTTTTTTATTTCAATTATAAATCTAAAATCCAAAGAATTACATAAATTAAGCAGCTAGCAGTAATTCTCTAATACACAAGGATCGATACAAAGAAGAGTTAGCATTGTTAGAGCTTGATAGTAACGCTCGCGTAAGAGATTTTGAAAAAATTGGTGTTACCGTGCTCTTGTGAAAATAAAGGGGCGTTTCCCAATTAGCCAACAGCTAAAATCAGCTCAGAAAGACACAAACTTCCCTAGTTTGTTATCCGGCTACTCATTTCTTTTAAACAGTTCATATATTTAGGAAAATAATAATAATAATAAAAAAAAAGCATAGTATTTTTCAGGAACATAAAACAAAATTTTAAGTAATTGAAGTTTAACATGAATAAGTTTAGAAAACGCCTGAAAACCCGACCTTTACGAAGCAACATAACTATGTATTTATAGTAAAATCTAGCTGCTAATTCTAGGATCCGAATTTTACAACTGTAGATTAGTCGTTTTATTTCTAGCGGTCTATAAGCGACGGGCAGGCTAAAGCCGCAAAGCGCCGGTTGTTTATTGCGGGATCCGTTCCCGGTGATCGACTGGTTTGGCAAAATGGGATGTCAGTGGATTCTTTCCGTTGCTGCTAACGCGAACGTGATATTTTCCTTATGATGCCTTCTGGAAAAACAGGCATTCTTCAGTGTTTTCCTTAATTAGTTAATGGTTTTGTTTTCCAGAGTTGGGTTTACATTTTGTGAAGTTGCCAATATATTTAATAATTCTTTAATAGTCTATACGGATAATTAGGGTTATTTTTATCTTAAGCAAGCAAATGAAAAAGTATACAATTGTAATTGCACAAAACTGAATTATTTGAGAATATTTAGTGAAGAGTTAAAGCTAAAAGAAAAGTTTTAACATGTATAAGTTACATTTCGCTGTTTCTGGTAAAATAGAATGCTTCGGAGAGATCGAACGTAATCAGGAAAAGCTTTAACTATACATGTTTGCTCTTTTTTTTTTTTGACTACCTAGTTATATTTTTTTAGAGCTAAAAACTGTATGCTTTCATTTTCTTATTTTATTACAACTTGTCGGATTGTTCAGAAATAACTAAAAGCCTACTAGGAAATTGTGTCGAAGACGTAATTAGGAATCCTGAAAAAGAGACGGATAATTTTTTTACAAAAGGAAGACGGGATAATCCAAAGACTAAAGGGCTGGTGCAATCTATAGTAGTTTAAACTTTATAATGGATAATAGTTTGCATGCAAGAAATGGGTCAGGAGGCCTTTCGCTTTCAGGCATTGGACAATCAAACTATATCTTCCGAAGTTCCACCGAAGCACTGAGGACAAGCTAGAGTTTTCGGAATCTGATCCGGTACATTTCGAAGCTAATTGCTTTTCAGCGGAATAGCTTATTAAAATCTGCGCCATCGATAAAGAGCACTAGAAACAACTCACTTAAAAGCCGAAAAGCGAGTCACCTCCGAGCTTATCTCGTTGCGAGTCTCAAAGATGGAGTGATAGCTCTGGGAGGTCCGATGCCACTAAATACACGGAGACAAGATGCAGGTAGTTACGGAGTAAGGTGGTACCGACGAGACGAGTCATGAATACCAATCAGACCACCCAAGACGATTCCGAGCGGGCTGCAGAACCGGTGCTCCTCGATCGCATTTTTGAGCGGAATATGTCGCCGAGAAAAAGGTGTTGCGCAAAACTTCTTGCGCCAAGTTTAAAGAGAGTTGCGCGCCGTGTGTGGTCTTTGTTCCCGTGATAATTGAAACCTTCATGCTCCACAGCTTCCCTCCACCTCTCGAGCCCTAATGGGATGGGGGTTCTTGTTTTTTAACCCACTCCACCAGCGACAAAGCTTGCGTTTTGCACTCTTTGTGGACGGAAATGAAGTGAGCGCACTTTTCTAAAGGTGAACGACGGCGTCATTCGCTTTTAATTATTCGCGAAACTCTTTCGCCTACGACATTCTATGCTAGGTTCATTACGCTGGTGGATTCGATCGCAACTTCTGTCGTTGGGTTTCACGTTCAACTCACAACGGCCTTGTTTTAATGTGTATCTCGTCCCTGATCAGAAGACGAAAGGGCGGAGTTCCGACGCTGTGGAGGCATTCGCAATCTGCTATTTTCTCTATCATTGACCAGCTGTCTAGCACGGCAACGCCGAAGTTATCCAATAAGTGGCCGTAAACTGGAGCTTCCAACAGCACACTATTTACCGTTTTTTTACTAACTGCCATCTCGCAAATTCATCGAATTGGAAGCGTTTAAACTCATTGCGCAGCATCTCTAACATCATTTCCTAAAGTTCTTTCAATAGGAAAACCCGGAGGAGTCAAAGTTCACGCGAGTCTGGAATTTAATAAGATCGCCAGCTTTTGTGAGGCTAATAATATTTACGACATTGTTAGCGTTTCTGCAGTCAGTTTTCTATTGCTGAATCTTCAACTTCAGATATTTTTCAGTTTATGCAGTTATTGCAAAGCTTTACATCGATTACTATTACTAGTAAGCTGTTTTAAAAAATAAATATTAAAGACGTCTCACACCAAAGTTTGTTTGAATTCCAGTTCTGAAGAATATCTTACTTCGATTTTTTTTAAGGCGAGCACCAGCTATTTTTAGGCTTTCGCCACTGCTGAGGCCTGAAGCGGTGATCATTTTAGTATGGAGGCACCTAATAGGCGGGCACCGTTACCTCCTGCTAAGAAACAAACAATTTACATCCATGCCGTTTTCGGAATTCGAACCTGGGCCCTGTAGTACCGCAGTGGGCTCCCCTAACCGCTATACCGTCTGGGCGGCTTACTTCGAACATTAAAAAGAGGTACTTTTAAACGGGAATGCATTTAATATAATAGTTAAATTTTCCAGCTTCCGAATTAATGAATTTGATGAATTAAAAGTACGATTACTTACTATTATGCGCATTTTTCATCAAAATACTTGACCATAGTAATAATATAGATAAAGTCAAAGCTCGTGAAATCAAAACTCTCCTAAAATATTACTTTCAGTATTAACTGTTCAGTTTCTCAAATGAACTGCTTCAGTATTAACTGTACAGTTTCTCTCTTTAAGTTACGTCCATGGAAAAATTTAGAATTACATGAATTTACAACACACAAAATTGAACTACATTTATTCTCGAAACATTTTGCAGCGTAAAATGAGCTTTATATAATGCTTCGAGAGAATTAGTTTTAGATGTACAATCTTTGACGACAAAGAGTTTTGTTTATAAAGTGTTCAAGAACTAATATTAAGAGATAAAAATTCTGCACTTATTTAATTTCAGTCAATTATGGATTTTATACGCAGTAAGCAACAGATTTCATGTTATCAGTTTTCCTTTTCAGTAGCTTTTATTACTTAATGACAGAAAGCATAATAACTGTTCAACATCAATGTTCAAACTCTACAGATTTCAGAGTCGATTAGCTTAACTTAGTAATTAGTACGATTGTACAGATTTGAGAGTCAACTGTCGCCGAGAAAAAAGGGCTATCTCATCCAATAAATAACTCTTTAAAATTTTGAAAATTAAAACTGAATTGTTAGAAAAGTGGATTTCTAGGCATTTTGATGAGAACGTAGAGCCCCCTTATAAAGTTTATTTTGTGATGCTGATTGTTAAATAGAACATATCACAATTTCTAGCAATGAAACTGATTTCACAAATCTCCCAGATATGATCCGCCAGCAGAGAGCGGTAAGATCACCGAGCAGTCGTAATTCGAACCAAAATCAACAGGATGACTGCATTGAGTATTTCGTTGTTTTTCCCATATGTAACATGAATACGAGTCACTTTCCTTAAAAACGCCTTCCACGAAGACATCGTTGCATCTAGGCAGTTAGATATCACGTGCTTTGCCGCACATAAATAATCCAACCCGTGTAAATGTGTCTTCAGTATTTTTAATGAACGTTTGGGAACAAAACTGAGCTGAGAAATTACAGTGCAAGCCTCTAGGTAAGCATTAATCAGCTTTTCACAGTCCTGAGAAAGATTTTCAATAACACTAAATGATAAAAGCCCCTTAAACAGCGACATATCATTTAGAGGAAGGTGAAAAACAGCTTTCTTCGTATTTCTCTTCTCTTCTTCCCATCTCAGTTCTCAGTCAACAACTCCATAAAATTTATCTGCCAATGGCCGAACGCTTTACTAATTAAGCAATCGCTGGGTATGGCCAAATCCATGGGACATTCAGCGGCCTCATTACCGAGAACATTGCTTAGTGTGAACCACAGGGACGACCTAATTGCATCCGCGAAACGGCGAACCTCCATCTCAGTTTTTGATGCAAAATAGAGATTTGAGGGTCTCTAACCGTCCATCTCTCGAGAAAACGTTTGGTTCGACAGTATTTTAAGTACCGCTGTGCCAAAAAAGATATTGCACCCTTATAAACACTAATTTCTTCTCCTGGATTTGAAACCTAACCCACGGTTATGAGACAATTGGCTTTCTTGCCACTATGCTACTTTTTTTACTACCACTATGCACCATTTTTGTAAAAGATTTATTTCTGGCATGTACCTATATCTTCTAATGTATTTTTATCACTGAGTACCTGTTTCCGGTTCATTCGTGAATCTTTATTACCTTACATTTAACATCTGGTGGCATTTGTCTTATAGCTGTTTCATAGCTTTCAGATTCACCTCTCGAAGTGCGCAGTTAATCAGCTAATAATATGTACAGATCTTCACGTGTTTTTAAGTTTCACTTCCTTGGAAACTTGACTTTTATTTGAAATGAAGAAATGAAATTTTACATTTAAATTTCCCATTTTCTTTTATATGATATAGGAACACACTACATTTACTTCACATATGTACCTATATTTCTGAATTCCTCTTTACATTTGCCAATGAATTTAATTACTTTCTAAGGTAGCTTATTTACTTTTCGGAATTTGCTCACTACTAGTCCACTTACAATTTTGCTCCATTCGGTTCAGAGAGAACCCAGGGAAGTAAAATCACTATAGTGCCCCTTCCTATGATATCTCAAACACGTGCTTATTTAGCTTAACGGCTAATCCAGACGCAGAATCCCCCCCCTTACTTTTCACGGAGAAAGTATAAAAGCATACAATGGTGTTAATGCATTTTATGGATTTCGTATAAAAGGCTGAAATACGCTGTACTTAACATACGATTCATAAACTTTGGATCATGAGTAACCTCTTATTTAGCTCAGTTCAGAAATGGAGAAAAAATTTCCTATTTTTAACTTTCAGTTACTTATAGTTCCATGAACATTTATAAGTATGTAACTAGGAAATAATAACTAGTTTAAGAATTTCTTTATTTTATGATTTAAATACTCATATTCAAATAATAATTACACTTATTGACTGCAAAAGAATTCGAGTTTTTCAAATTAGCGTTCTTCCTCAGCGTTTTAAGAATAAATATAAACAATCTTCTTTCCCCCCCTTTTCATTTCATAGCTCACGACGTGCTATTATGCTCGAAACTATAATATTATTCTTTATTTACAAAGAGATAAACAGCAAAGTATAGGTATAACATCATAACTGTATTAAAATTAGGTATTATAATAACATAAAGTTATTACAGTATGCTCCCGATCAACCGAGGTGTAACACCGGAGACGAAGTTCATAGTTAAACTCAAATCATGGTTAATATGACAGCAGTTGGGGGGATGGAAAGAGGAACAACCCATATTATAATTAACAAAAAAAAAGTATTATTAACAATTTAACTGTATTTTTCAGTAATTTTATTTGGAGAATAAGTTTACTTCGCTATGTAAAATAAATCAGGATTTAAAATAAGTGAAAATATTTAAAATAAAAAAAAAACAATTAAGAAAGAATCACGACAAAGTGAAACATAAAATTAGCAAAGCAACAATGCAAAAGCCTTGTGTTTGGCGTAAATTTAGTCAAGAACTCAATCTATTTCGAGGACAAACAAGTACAGTTTCCTCTTCATCAGGAGTAAAGATTCTGCAGGACTAGAAAGCAGATTTTTGCCGACAAATTGAGCTACTTTCTTGTTTGCTTTGCTGCTGTAGGATATAAATATGACCGTTGCACCCGTTGCCTTCCAATCGTGCAGATTTCTTCGCTCCTGACGAAGAGGGACCAGCTATTTGCCCTCGAAATCGACTCAGTTCTTACCTACTCTACTCCAAACATAAGGTTGTTACTTTGCTAATTTTAAGAAAGAACAATGTTTTCGTTTATATTACTCTTATATTTCCATAAAAGTCAATGGGAAACAGAAAATTTATAGCTCTGCATTTAATTTATCTTCATAATTTAGCAATTTAATGGGTGACTTAATAATATTTACATATTTCAGTTATATAGTATATACACTTAAAGTATAGACTGTTGTGGAGAAAAAATTCCCAAATATTGTGATATTATCTGCTATTAATGCTGTTATCCTATGCGTTTTCCTTTTTCTGCATTTTTCGTAGAAATTTCTTTTAATAGTTGTGGTAGTAATTTTTTCATCGTTCTGCAATAAATAAATATAACGCTTTTTTAAACAAGACCCGATTAATTCGCAATCCCGTTAATCGGGAGTTAACAACTTACAACTAATTCGTAAACTCGAATCTAATGATTGCTTATTTAGTCAGTTATTAAAAAGGCTGGAAGTATTATCTACTAAGGGTTGATATATTTTCATGGAGAGATTTCTTAGAGAAATTGGCTCGTATTCACGTTACACCCTCGAAAAACCTTTCTAGTGTAATCCAATCTTGTGTAGCCCGCTTTAGTCATTTGTTGGATCTTTCTTGAACAACATTAGTACCAGGATCTTAAATTATTATTACTATAAGATTGTTTCATATCATCTTGCCGTAAAGACTGTCTGAATTGCTGCCTATTATTTATTGGGAAAGAAACATGAATTTTGTTTAGGAAGTATGTTGACTGCTGTGAGTTTGTTATAAATATTTATCAAAATATTTGAAAACCTTTTATAAAAATATAGATCGTTTAAAGTAGAAAATAAAATTAAATTTTATATCATGATTAGTGATTTAGCGAAAACATTTTATAAGTAGTCCAAAGATACAACTAAAAGTTAAATTGCAAGTTCTGTATTTGCTAATTTTAGATGAGAGAGAACGTAGTCCCTAAACCAAGCTATTTAATTTATTCATGTTTAATTGATCTTTTTCACCGATGAATTCTGTTTAAATGTAGCTAATTTACTTGTTCTTTATCTTTCAAAATTGTTGTAGACTAAGTGCAATCATAATATCACTGAACATTCTTAATGATGTAATAAAAACTAATTTCGGACTGTCAAATAAAATCGGGAAGCTGCTGAAGTGTACTCAAGAGATTATATACCAGGAACGAAAGATTAAATACCAGAAAAGGAAGAGCACGAAATGCTTGCTTTTTTAACTTACAACTTCGACGTTTATCTAATAGATTAAACTTCGGATGATTTAATATTCATCAAGCTAAAAACTTATTCTTGCATATTGTGCTGTAAACATTTAACACCAGTGATAAGTTACTTTCATTCATGCTTTCATTGTAATATATAAACAGGATAATAAATTTCAAGTATTAGAGATAAATTATTCGTTCATGTAACCAAAGATTTGTTTTTATTAGGACTTATGTTCATTAAGTCGAATTTAGTTTGCTCTTTAATTTCTTGACGAGAACTCACATAATAAAAAATAAAAACTAATACGCGATTCATAAAGTCATATGAAATATAATGATATTCTGCAGTGCTTAGATACGCATTTCCAATTACATCACGTCTGTATTTTTTAAATTACATTGCATTGTTCATATTGAGCATGATATTCCTCAAAAAAAAAAAAAAAAAAAAAAAAAAAAGACGAGGTACCTTTCAATGTGAAACGCAGGAAAATCTATCGATCAGCGAACCAAATAATTGAAAATCAAAAACTTTATTTACGGTGTGAAAGGCACATCATTCTTTAAAAATATCAGAATAAGATGGGTGAAAAAAAAAACAGCAAATCAATTTTCGCGTTAGCTGTTGGAGATGTTTTTCAACCTAAATGACGTTGATGCGGACTTTGATTCGATCCGATGTCTCTCTTCGCCGTCTGATCCTCAAGAACCGGTTCAGAAGATGATTGAGTCACCTTTCACTTAAGTTCCTATAATATTAAAAGCTTATTCTCCGCGTCTTTCGTTTCGTATTAATATTCAAATGATATGCTAATTGCATGCACGCGGCGGGAATCGGAGTAGCGTTAAGGGTTATCACGATACGTTAAGAACACGAGATTTGCTCTCGATGAAAAAAGGTCTTTATCAAGATCGTGATTGCACACCTGATGTGTTTATCTTTTTAGCGTGCCTTATCTTGCGAATGACTTGTCTTCCGCTAATTCACAGCTAATTCATATAAAAGAATGCAGCAAAATAATCCCCTCGCGAGTAAGTTGCGTTGAGTCTATTTGCATGCCCCTGAGCAAACAATATATTGTCCAACTGCCTTTTAAAGGTAACAAGTTTATTTTATTACTGTTTAATTACGTAAAATATCCACTAATGTATTAGAAAACCGGAAAACATATACAAAGATAGAATTTTTTTAAAAGTACATTTATATATTTGAAGTAACGGAATACTGAAATGCCTTTTATTTATTTATTTTTTTAAATGCCCTGTAATAATGCTCAAAGCAAGAAAGGGGGAACATATTTTGTATCGGCTAATAATAAGTGTAATAATATATTTCTTTTAAAGCTATGCAAGCGCATATGTGCTATTTTATATATTGCTTTTAAACTTGAGTGTCGTCAGAAAACCAGATAAACTGGGAAATAAAGTATGCAGATAGTGCAGTAGTGTATATGTTCTGATTACTCTATTAAAATAGATGTAAATAATGAAAATTTCTAAAGGAAATCCAAGTTGAATACATGTATTTAATTTAACAGAGTAAAAGTAAATTCTGGATGGAGCTATATTAGCCCAGGGCCTCAAAAGATTGTTTGAAAAACATTTTGTATTATTTTTCAATATATCGTATTGCGTTCCGATGCAAAAAAGGTTCGCTTATATGCATGTGTATTCCCCTTGAGAAACATGAAGCCATTCTGGCTATCTAATAGGCTCCGTCCTGTGTTATCTTTATCAGGTCCTCGCAGAATCAGGTCCAAACATCCTAAGAAGGACAGCGGTGGCCAAGACTTTACAGACGACAACGGAAGTGAGACATATTTGAGTACTTATATTCTAAATCGACGAAGATGGTTCCAAATATTCTCCGGTGTATATATATATATGTATGTATGTATGTATATGTATGTATGTATATATATTATTTTGTCGGCTGTCATATTTTGAGCCATTATCGTCACTTTATCATTTTATAAACAGAAATGCATAGATTATTTGATATTTAATTAAATAAGACAAAAATAAGAAACTTCCTTGCATATACGCTATTTCTAAAAATTTATTTTTATTTTGTTTTATATTTTGCCTGTTCCAATATTTCATAAGAAAATCTCCAGTTCAAATAAAGTATTGAACTTTCGTAATGAGTATAAGAAATTTAATTTAAGTTGCTCTTATATTCTAAACTCGGTATAGGTATAATCACTCTCTAAGGGTAAGAAATTATTTTTAACTGCTTAAAAGCACAACAACTTTTTTTGGGGAGAGGGGGTAATTATATATTAAAGAAAGAGTTAAACGCAGGTTACACAAAAAATTTGCTTTTCAGGTAGCTTACAACACTGAGTCGGAGATTAGACCATAGCTGATCGCTAGGATTTGGAGACTAAAAGTAATTATTAACCACATTGCTCTTGGCTTCT
>KK113577.1:508187-522077 GCA_000611955.2 Stegodyphus mimosarum | reverse complement strand
AAAAAAAAAAAAAAAAAAAAAAAAAAACGCTTAGTTGATCTCAAGATATTTTTTTTAAGAGTAGCCAGATTTCAAAAATATGTTGGCATAATATTGAAATATTAAAAAATTTGAATGCTTTCCGGTTTAAAACTAGTGCCTCTAATTTACGTGATAAAACTAAATAAATTATCAATCACATTTTTGTGAATTGTTATGCAATCAAATAATTTGAATAAGGACGGTTGTGATGATTATTTGGTGTTTAATGGCGCGTTTCGCACTCGAGAAAATTTGCTTGCTTTTCTGTTATTTTCATATGCTAAAAATGCTGATTCTAAATGATGCTGATAATGCGCAATAGGTGCCTTTAGAGAAGTACATGTGTAACATTATGTAAAAGTGATTTGAAAACCAGTTTTTATGAAAGTTAATGCAGTATCTTTGAGATACAAGTAAATTCTTACGAAATCAAATCATCGCAAGAAATAAATCCAGAGCATTGCAATAACTAATGTTTCCGGTATTAAATTTTTTCGCTACCAAAAAAATTATCTGTATAGTCAATCGTCATATTTCTTGAGCATAATTTGATTGCATAACTATATGTGCTTTTACTTAACTTCGCATATATTTTATAAGGTATTTCTCCCGCCTCCTTAGCATGCCCTCATGGTTTAGTGGTCAGCACGCTCGGCGCGTATTCGAGAGGTCCGTGGTTCGAGTCCCGTCGAGGGTATTTCTCATTTTTCATCTCTCCTGTTTCAAAAATACCTAATGCATCTACAGTGGCGCTCGAACTAAAGAGGTGGTGGAGGATGATTCTCCACCACCAGGATTTGGCAATTGGGTCCCTTAATCCCCAGTCGCCCTTTAAAAGGTGGAGTATATAAGGTATTTCTCCCGCCCCCTTAGCATGCCCTCGTGGTTTAGTGAGCAGCACGCTCGGCGCGTATTCGAGAGGTCGGTGGTTCGAGTCCCGGCGAAGGCATTTCTCATTTTTCATCTCTCCTGCTTCAAAAATACCTAATGTCTCTACAATTTAAATAATACCGAATAAAACCATGAGTTTGTCACAAAATATTTCACTTAATCTGTGTAAAGATTGAATTAAGCAAGTGTAGAATCGAGGTTTTGAAACTTTAAGATCTAGAAGTTATTTTTAATTACCTTAATTTTGAAATCTTCTGCCTAATTCTCATACAATTTATACATTTTATAGAGATTTGACTCTAATTCTAATTAGAATTGCTTTCCGTAGCATTAGCCTTTTGGCCATTGAAGGGATTAGACTCTAAAGAGCTAAAAAAAAGGGGGGAGGGTTAGCGAAGATTTTAATCTGCGATTAAATTTGCTTAAGATAATATGGTATACTAATTACAAAGGCCTAGTTTAAATTGCGGCTTTTGTACAGTCTCGAGCAGCTGGTGTGTTTATTCGAGTGAAGGAAAATTGCTGTAAATCGGACTTGAGTATGTCTACGACATGGAATTAAAATGATTAATTCTTATAGCCAACAAAAGGAAATTGCTAGATATACGTATGAGCTTTATTAAACTCTTTTAGTTACCCAATGAAAACAGTAAAACATCCTTCAGAATAAAAGATTAGAATATAACAAGCACAAAAAAGGCTTTAATATCAAATACATTATAAGAAAAGAAAAGAAGAAAAAATATTAGACATTCACTCATTAATTTTAAGATTAAAATAGGCATCATATTAAAAAAGGAATTTAAGATGTCAGTAAGCCTTGCACTTGAATGACTGAAATTAGATGCAACAAGAAACGATTTTTTAGTTTTTTCCCCCTCATTATTAGCAGAATCTCAGGGTTTTCTGTCCCTAGTTTTAATGCTGTTCACCTATTTGTGCTGTGACACACACATATACCCCCCCCCCCGAAAAAAAACGCAAGTGTAGTTAAATGCAATGGCAGCAAAAGCGTCATCTTTAATATTCTTAAAAACCGTCCCTACGCTGCTAGAACATTTATCGCCTTTTAATAAAGTTTATACATACACTCACGTTTGTGAAAATTGCAACACCATGCAGGACTTACGCGAGTGAGCTGAAATTTTCAGGAAATGCAAAGTAGCGCATGATATGCAAATGATTAGAATTGCAAATCCGTAGCGCATGCGTATGCTGAGCAGCGCCCTCTGAACGGCTGATGGATCGGAATAAATAGACGGCTGTAGCGAGGCGTGTATGGTTATCGGTGGTTATCTGCTAGTGGTAAACGTTAACTCAATCTGTACTTATGCCTCGTCGACGAAAGAGAGCGAGATTTGAACAACTTACAGAGTTTGAACGAGGGAGAATCATCGGCCTTCGTGAAGCTGGATTGTCGTATCGTGCAGTAGCCTCTCGTGTGCAGCGTAACAGCAGCACAGTGATGCGCGTTTGGAAGCAGTGGACGGACGAGTGTCGGACAACTCGGAAATCCGGGAGTGGACCCCGAAATGTGACGTCAGCTCGCGATGATAGACACCTGGTCCGCATGGCGCGGACGGACCGTACAGCTTCCTCTAGACAATTGGCAGCACTGTGGTCAATAGCTACAGGTGTTTCATTGTGTGCTTCATCAATTCGTAGACGTCTGCTGCAGTGTGGACTGCGCGCACGGACTCCTTTATACAGGATCCCCCTAACGCACGACCATCGCCGCCTGCGGCTACAATGGGCCAATCAGCATAGAGACTGGCGTGCTGATTGGCAGCATGTCGTGTTTTCTGACGAATCCCGCTTTAATTTGTGGTACCATGATGGCCGCATTCGTGTCAGACGCTATGCCGGTGAACGCCACCTTCCGGAGTGCATTATCGAACGCCACAGTGGACGAACACCCGGAGTTATGGTCTGGGGCGCCATAGCATATCATAGACGATCTCAATTGCTACGAATTGTGGGCAATCTGAACAGCAACCGGTATATCCGTGAAGTTCTACAGCCCGAAGCTGTTCCCTTCCTTCAAAGCTTGCCAGGCGCTGTATTTCAACAGGACAATGCCCGCCCTCATACTGCTCGGATTGTTAAATCCTTCTTTGCAGCGCAGCAGGTACAGCTTCTTCCTTGGCCTGCGTGTTCCCCGGATATGTCGCCAATTGAACATGTGTGGGATGTCATTGGTCGGCGTCTTGCTCGTGATCCTCGTCCTGTTGCGTCTGCAGACGAACTTTGGGTACGCGTACAAACGATATGGAATGCTCTTCCTCAGTCAGACATTCAAACTTTGTTTGACTCCATGCCACGTCGTGTAGCAGCACTTATTGCGGCGCGTGGTGGCCACACAAAATACTGATTCTGATCTCTTGTTCTTGTTTGTTTGCTTTGAACATTTAATCATTTATTTGTACCACTACCACTCAACTGTGTATTAAATTGCATTCAATTATGACGATTCCTTCTTGATGTTGCAATTTTCACAAACGTGAGTGTATATCTAACAATTTACTTTTGTTGCTTTTTACTATAAGAATTAATCATTTTAATTCCATGTCGTAGACGTACTCTAGTCTGATTTACAGCTATGCTCCTTCACTCGAATAAACACACCAAAAATCTTTCTCATAACGTATAATAAATGGAGTGTCTAGTCTTCCTACAGTTGGAACACCGGTTCAGGAGGGGGTCCGTAACAAATTAAATATCTTCCGCAGTTCACATAATTGTGTAATTCTATGAAATTATTGCACATTCAGATAATATCTTGTTAAAATATGGCCTGCAGTAGCTATCTCCAGTATTCAAGACTACCGGTATCTGCTCCAGGAAATAAGAGAATATTGAATTATAGCTACACTAAATGTGTCGCATAATTTAAAAGTAATAGAGTTATGCTCAGGTTTCGTATCTGCAACGCATACCGTATACTTTTTGTTCGTGCCTTAGCTTACACACAAAGCGATAAAATTAGATGTTGTGAGCAAATTTATTGCTCAGAAGTATAAAAAGCCCTATAGCATCAATATTTTCCTCATTTTTATTTCATATAAAGCCACACATTGTGATTCAAATGCCTCTACCACTAATGATTGAAATTTGAATTTTAATATTACATTTTCTTTCCAATTTGTAAGAAATTTTTAAGAAGACACTAGCATTTCTGAACTTCGGAGAGGCTTTTTGGCTCCGTTCTTGAAACGTTTTAAACATTCATAACAGGCATTAAAAATCTTCAGGAATATATATAATAGTAGAATAATTCTTCCGAAATGAGAAGTTTGCATAATTTCCATACAAAGATTATGCGTTATGATAGGCTATTCCGGTTTCCTTTCCCATTTTAGGTATTTTAAAACATCTATTTAAGTAAAGATTAAAATTGACAACTCTTTAAATTATTATACTAACTATTTATTTTGTAGAGTCATTAGGTTTCTTTGAAGCAGAAGACGTGAAAAATGTGCAATGCACTCCCCGGGACTTGAACCCTGGACCTCTCAAATACGCGTTGAATAGGCTAACGTTACAATATGAAGACATGCTGGAGGGAGGGAGAAAATACCTTATATACTCTTCCTTTTAAAGGGCGACTGGGAATTAGATGACCCAGCTGTAAAATCTTGGTGGTGACGAATTA
Organism: Stegodyphus mimosarum; assembly: GCA_000611955.2. Lineage (NCBI taxonomy): Eukaryota > Metazoa > Arthropoda > Arachnida > Araneae > Eresidae > Stegodyphus > Stegodyphus mimosarum. The sequence goes on along the minus strand of KK113577.1, from coordinate 517,513 downwards.
TTGTCCACCACCTTTTTAGTTCGGGCACTACTTGCGGAGTCATTAGGTTTTTTACAGCAGGAGATGCGAGAAATGTGCAGTGCCCTTGGCGGGATTCGAACATCGACCTCTCGAATATACGCCGAGTGTGCTACCATTACACTCCGAAGGCATGCTGGAAGGAGGGAGAAAATACCTTATTTGCATTTAGTGCAAGAAAGTCAAATTACTTTGTAATGCTATGAAGCCTTGTGGCACTCTAAGTAGATTTTCGAAGCTTTTAAATTTTAGAATCCTATATATAGCTTCAGTTAGGTAACTGATCACATAAAATCTGGCGAGATCTTTTTCTTTAAGTAGGGTACCTCCTTCGTAGAACACTATCTAAGAGAAGCTGACTTTAATTAACGTTACACGCAGAAGAGACACGGCAACTACTGTGCATTCAGCGCTTTCCAGTTACAGACGAATCACAAGTGTAATTTTGGACACTAAAGTAATACATATAATACCTAGGGAAATTTTTTCACTAGGGCACACAGTGTGCAATGGCTTCATCTAGTTCGCTTTTAGTGGAAAACACACAATTTTTAGGGAAATAATTCCATAATAAGGTAATAACGATAACAACTCTATTTTAAGTACCTGTGTATTAATTTGAACTAAAATCACAAGATTTTACACTGAAAATATATGAGATATGTCAAACATTGTATTTCAAATTGTGTGTCCGCAAAAGCAAAATTAACACAGGAATTAAAATATTATTAGAACAGACTATAATTAAAAAAAATTACTGACAGAAATTAAAAAGTAGAATACCAGAAAAAAATAGTCGTAGTTAGTAGTTCAAATAAAAGGTCTACAAGTTTTTAAAATCTTAACTTCTTTTTAACATATTTTTCTGGTCTAAATTTTGAAAAAGAAAGGTTCAGAGGACAAGGGGAGTAACTGCACTTTTCATAAAAATGGACGTAAATATACATGTGGAAATGCAAAGCAACATATTCTGAGCGGTTTAAAATTATAGATTTTGCCCACAGTTGATGAACTATTTGGGAACAAGGAATATGTCTCTCCCTTTTGTTTAACATAAAAAACAAGTCCTCTTATTTACAAAAAGAACTAATTTTAAGAGAAGTCATAAAAAATATAATCTGAGATTACTATAAAATACCATTTTGCTTGAAATTATCTCGATTTAATAAAAAGGCTATCGATGGACATCAGTTACTAACGCTAAAAGTTAAATAAATGCAATTATGAGATATGAAATCATAATATTTGCCATGAAATTTAAATAAAGTTACATCCCAAAAGATAAATTTCTTCAGATGATCATCCACAGGTTCAAATGAAATTGAGCTCTTCAATACATTGCAGTACTGACACGGAAGACGTTCTAAAAGACCTGACTCAATGACAGTTTTTTTTTAATATTTTGTTTGGGGTTCTTAAATATAGTCCTCCTTTGCACTATTCATATTTTCTATTTGTCTTTCATTATATTTACATTATTAAGTATCTGATGGAAATGATCACACATAAAGCTGTTTTGGTTTACTAGTTATATGTTTAAAGTTTTTATATTTGTCTTTTTATCAAAGCTATTCAACATAGAGTTATGCCATTTTCTGCTCAAGAACCTGCTATCTTAATAACCTCAACAGCTTAAGATGCACGAAATCTGATAATTTCAGTTCAATGTCAGTGATGACCATGAAACAATAGACATTTTGTTCTTTGTAAAATGGAAATTAATAGTTTTCCACTTTACAGTTTTCTATTTCATACAAACTTAACTTTTCATACTGACTTTTTCTTAACTTTCCGTACTGACAATTCCTACCGCAAAATCAACTCTTCCGCTTAGAAGAAAAATTTCATATTTTCTATATATTTTGCTTTGAAATGTATTCGATCTCAGATCGGGTATGTAAACAAGAAAATGCTTTCTTTGATACTGTGATATTCTGTTTTCTTGAAATTTTATTCGAAACTCCAAATCCTTGAACATCCGTTTCAATCTATACAATGAAAAACGAAAGACAGATGTTGCTTATCGTAAGGAAATGACTAAAATTTATGCCCATGACTTCTGACTTGAAGAAAAGAATTCATCTGCTTAAAAGTCCCAATATTTCGTATAACATTTCGTTAAGCGTTTCTTGAGCTCAATAAATTCCATTCTTTTAAGATTTTTTTTCAAGTTTAATTTTTTTTATATATAATGCTTAATGTCAGCTTCCGAGGCAATTTTTACCAGAATATCAAATTATTATTTTCCAGTTTTCATAAAAACTTCACAAAACAAATTGCTTGCTGAAATTAGGCGTAATTAAATTGGCAGCTGTTAATATTATCATTGGTTTGGGGTAGAGGATGTTATAAAATAAACATAATATGCAAATTATAGTGTCAAGATACTCAAAATGCATATCATCAGTTAAGCAATCTGCAGACATTACCTAACAGCTTCAGAAAAGAGCAAAATTGTTCATTAACCAATTTATTTATGAACACAAAATGCAATTTAACAAGAAATGATATTAAAAATGTTAATGTTAAAAAATAAAAAAAAGATTGAATTGATTGGATAAGAGAATAAATTGTTTCAGTATCTTAGTGTTGAGAGAGGACATTTTTTTACAAGCTTATATATGATATATGTAATTTTATGTTACATTATTTCAGCGTCTTACTGAAAAAAGGAAGTGAATTTTTACAAGCTTATTGTTATATACATACTTCATACAAAAAATTTTAATATAAATTAAAATAATCTAATACATATGTCAAAATTAGGATAATTACTGAAAAAATACGGCAACACAATTTACAATAATGCTATATTATTCATTATTTTTTATTATCTTTTCACTTTTGCGTTTCTCATTTCTTTCCTATGATATCAACCTAAATATATACGTTAAAGCAAAACAAAAATCTCTTGAATTTAGAACTATTTTATTTGTATTCGTTTACGTCATTTTGATCCCCATTAAAGTTTATTTTTATACTGATGCTTATGCGTGTATTGTCTTCTTTAATTTCCTCATTCACTTCCATTTCAATTTAATTTTATAGGCAAGTAATAAAAAATTTTGTGGAATGTCTTATTCCATGAGGATAATAGTGCTTTTAGTGAAATTATTTCTTATGATAGCGGGCAGTAATGGTTTTTCACACTTTCTCTTTGTTTTTTGCACAAGTCATTGATTAAATCACAGAAAACAACTCATAAACGCTGCGATGGAGGCCCTCGCTGTTCCATAATTACAAGTTACGTTTTCGCATATTTAGAGTTGGCAACAAACACAAACCCTTGAAAAGAAGGGAGGCGAGGCAAAGGACAATATGTTACCAGAACAGAAGGAAGCGTGAGATGAGAGCATTGATTACAGAAACGATAGACTAAGAAATGTAAAACTATGGCTCCGCCTTATTTCTGTTGCTTGGTTTTTATTTGAAAATTTTAATATTATTGGCCAAAAGATGTTTTACGTTATGTAAACACGTGCATCATGAGCGTTATATGAGAATCACGCGCCGTAAATTTGTAGAGACATTAGGTTATTTAGTAGCAGGAGACATGAAAAATATGCAATTCCTTCGCCGGGAATCGAACCACGGACCTCTGAAATACCGGCTCAGTGTGCTGACCATTACACCACGAAGGCATGCGAAGAAAGAGGGAGAAATACCTTATATACTCCCCTTTTTAAAGGGCGACTAGGGTTTTAGGGGACCTAGTCGCCAAATCCTGGGTGTGGAGAGTCATCATCCACAACCCTTTTAGTTCGGGCGCCAGTGTAGAGACATTAGGTTATTTAGTAGCAGGAGACATGAAAAATATGCAATTCCTTCGCCGGGAATCGAACCACGGACCTCTGAAATACCGGCTCAGTGTGCTGACCACTACACCACGAAGGCAATGCGAAGAAAGAGGGAGAAATACCTTATAAATTAATTTTGAAGCGATGCAATAGAAAGATTTACAGCAAGCATATTACTATTTTCGGGATAGAAAAAGTAAACAACGTATGTGGAAAGAACACTTAAAAGGCTGATTCGAATTAAGTTTGAATTTCAGTTTATATATTCTTTATCAGATTAGACTATGTAATTAAAATTACATTCATGCTAATTACACAGAAGTTAGTCCATAGCCTTTGTTATCGAGAAGTGCTCTCAATATCACATTCTGTAAATAAATGGAAATATGAAGTAAAAATTTACATTTCCATGCTGAAAATGCATTGACATATTGCATCGACTTAATTACATTCATATGAGGGGTTTGAATGGGTTCATTACCATGATTCCATGAGCAAAAGTGTGTTTGATAAATAATTTTATATTTAACAAAACTTTTATGTAATTTCTGACATGCTTATAAAGCCGAAACCACGGAAACAGAAAGCAAGTACGTAATTTTAAACCTATATCCACGGTTATGTTTTCTTAGAGCGGATAGCAACCTTTAGCAGGACCTAGGAAAAATTTTTCTTTGACCCTTACGATGCTCCCCATTGCGCACAGGGTCTTCATCACTCTTATCTGCTCCACCTTCTTCTAAGGCAACTGTCAAAAGTAACTGCGTCCACATATTTTGTCGAGTCAAGTTTCCACTACTTTCAGTTCCTTATAGATTTGGTACAGACAATAATATTTTAACCTAATATTTCTACGCGATAATTTTCTGTTTCTTATGCTTTTGAATAGAAAAGGTTATTGTTTTCTCTCACTTTTAGCAACGCTTTGTAACTTTTCCTACTTTCATGGAGTCTACAAGTTACAATAATACAAATTCAAGCAATGCTGCTTATTGTTTATTTCTCTTTTAGCGGCTCTGTATTTTACAGTCTTGTACTTGTTAACAACTTTGCATCTATTAATTGTTTGTTTATAAATTAAACTGTTATGTAATTATCGCTCCCTTCATATCTATTTCATTTTCAGGCTCAGAATTGAAATCAATATTTCTCTGAGAAATTTGCTCTCAAATTTTATCCCATTTAAGTCGAAAGAAATATTCAGACTTGTCTTACACTGCCAATGAAATTTTGGTTTAGTACCCTTGTTTTTTCCTGAGAGGAAGGAGAAAGTTGCTGACAATGAAAGCGAAACATTTTTAAAATTTAGTAGCTGAACAAGCATTCGTTCTTCTGTTATTCTTTACTGTTTTGTAGTTATTATTATTTCGAGGTACACAGCTCTAAGTCTGGAAGTCTCAGCTTATGTGACTACCTCAGTCATGTTGAAGCAGTTGTTTAAATTGACATAAATGTTCCAGCATGTCTCGTCTTTTGCTTTGTGTAGACTCGAAACAGCTTAGCTAAGCTCATCGTACTTTAAGATGATTTCGTTATACTTCAATTATAAAGACGATTTAAAGGAGCGTGGAATGTCTTTTGTGCTAGAACAATGTTTCCAAAGAAAATATATTAAGATTAGACTTGAGCTTTTAAACAAGCACTACAAGTTCACATTCTCTTTGTATGACGCTGAGTGGTTGTTATTTTATTTTTAGTATTAGCCATGTCGCTGTCTTTCAGAGAGAACACAGAGTAGAGAGGTATGACTCAAAGAAATCATCGAAGTTCGAAATTTTTCCCCTCAATTTTTTCAATGAAAGGCACTTTTTTATATCTGTATAAATTGAAATTAAATTTTCTTTTAAGTCTAAGATTTTGACACAAATTCTGCTATTAATTCAAGCGAAACAGTTAGTAGTTTGAGTTTTGAATCCACCCTTTTCTCTCTCGATGAGAAAAGATGTATGCAAATAATGGGTAGCGCTTTTTTTTTTTTTTCGGTAGAATAGGTATGCATTCATCCGTTACTATTTATTCTGTTATCTTTTGTTTTCTAAGATCTCAGATGATGCATTTAATTTAGCGTACCAATTATTGGCAAGCCGACAGATGTTTGTAAATTAATAAAGAAACTAAGAGTAGTGAACAAACGAAAAAGGTTTAGTTTTTTTATCTCTACGCTCGTACCTCTTCTTAGTTGGTCATCTGTACTGGCTGGCATTAGTTATTCACCTGTATTTGTTTCTGTATATTTTGCACTGTATATGTAATTTTCCAATAAATGATATGCTTCCTATCCCATAAAAGCGAACTCACACTTTGGACTACATTCTTAAAATGAAAAGAAATCAAGGAAATTCTAACATCACACCTTTCAGCTACTTTTATTGAATGTTTAGAGTTCCGATGAAGAACATTTCGGGAAAGCTACTTCTAGTAACAGCAGATTTTTTCTAAATGTTAAATTTTATAAATATATTTTATGTCCTGAATATTTTTGATAAAACAAGGAATGAGCAGAACTTTGAAGAATAACTTTCATAAACCTTTAAAACTATCAGGAATTGCGTACAACTATTTGAAGTGCATATAAAACGTAAAAATTAATTAACACTAAATTATTAAATTTCAGCTGTTATTTACACTGTTGGAGAAAGATACAATATGTTCAGTCAGTCGCTTACCTTTACATTAAAGGTAGATTTCAATGGAGCAATCCCTGAGCTAGATAATAATGGACTTCCATTATTCTTAAAAGAAATGCAATAACAGCAATTATAACTTACGGACTCTTTCTATTTTAATAATTTATTAAAAGTAATAATTTTGGCAAGTAAGGAGTTCAATCAGTTTGAATCAGAAAACGTCCGTATTATGAAGGTAAGAAGCATAATTTTTATCTCTCCTTAACTCAGGGGTTGATACATAACTTAATCAGCATAAAATTCCACGTGTTAACAGTTTAAAACCGAAGGAAGAATACAATTATGTTTATACCATATGTTGACTTAATACTAAAAATGAACATTTAATAAACATTCTTTTATAAGATAATCTGCTTTCATATCAAGCAGTTGTTAAAGAATAACCTGGAGCACAGATTAAAATAACCACTCATAGGAAACGAAGAAAATAAGTATATGTCTATCTTTGAAGGTAAACGGACATTCTCCTAAAATAAGGAAATTAAAAGTTTTTTTTTTTTCGAAATTGAAGAATTATATATATATATATATATATTGTAAGATCTCGCTGGCCCAAATTGTCAGTCACTGGGATAGTGAGTCACACAAAAACGTGCGAAGGAGTTGAAACCCTTTTATTGTACCTTTAAAATTACAACTGCCTCTATTCGACGCTCACAAACTGCGCCAACCCGGCGGTTAAAATAAAAATAAGGTAAAACTGAAAATAAGGAACTAGATGAACAAATATCAAACACTATCGACGAGGCTCTGAGATCCTAACTCACCGCGTTTTTAATTATCCCTGACATTCAGCAAGATTACTGATTTAACAGTTGAAATCTAGCACTTCTGCAAAGCTAGGCACACAGGCCGATACGCGCTGATCTAAATTCTACCGAGCAATATCTCCAGCGTAGGTTCAAAGCAAGACTCTCACACTCTGGTTTCGTCTGTTATTTAATTCAACTAGCTTCCGCTAAATTTGAATAAACTGCGCGTGCTACTACAATTTACATACTCTGGCACGGGCATTTCTAGGGGAAAAATGAAGGCTAAACAGGAACGCAATATTAACTTAAAATAAATGTTAGTTAAACTAAATATAAACCCTATAATATACTTCTTCAATTTCTGATGAAAAACTGAAGTATCTATCTATATATCTATCTCTCTCTCTATATATATAATTGTGATTATTACATATATTATTGATATTAGATATATGCATATATATATATATATATATAGTTAATAGTTATGCATATATATATATATATATTATATAAAGTGTTGGTGTTACATTATGAGGCAGTCCTTGCTGACAGAGGAATATTTATACGTAAAGAGCCCGATTTATCATGGGGAAAGGAATGTTGTACATTATTGTGATTTTGCTTTAAATACTTTTGTTTTTATTCAGATGTTTGTCAATGTAGCCTGTTTCCTGAGACATAAAGTTAACACCAGAAATCACTGGAAATCAATTGTAGTGTACATGTGAGGCGTTATTACTTGAAAGTCGGTTTGCATGCTGAATGATGTGATTGATTAAAATGAAACTGAATGATATGAGAATACAACCAAAAGCTAAAATGAAATTATAATTTCTTTAATATAAGTCAGTAGCTTATTTTTCAGATTTTCAGACGTAATAAAAGCAGTCAGTAAAATGTATTTATTAATGTAATACACTTTTCCATCAGAGAGTTGATGGAATTTATTGCGAAGATTTTTATAATAGACATCTTTAAACTCATGATGAGGCAAGTTCTGTTTACAATTGTTAAAAGATTATTTGAAATTGCCAATACTTTTTATTTAACTGATAGGTTAAAAATCAGCCTATTAAAATCTCTAGACTAACATATCAAAACATAATTTCGATGTTCCATTTTATTGCACGTATCTCAAATCCTTAGCGTGAACAAGCATCCACCTTCTACCGAGTGAGAAACTCTAATGATAAAAATTTGCTCTGTTATTTCAATAACACGCACCCTGATAAATGCACATAAATCAAGACACATTAATCCGTTATAGAACATGTTCATAATGCTTCAGGTGCTCCTTCTAAAGCTATTTCCCTTTAGTTATGACCACCTAATTCATTTTTAACCTCGCTGCATCATTTCAGTTCTGGATTTTGAGATAGACTAATTACAACATTGAATCAAAAAATCTGATACCTTGACAAGAAAGTTAAGCTTTTCTTCTTATTACCTAGAGTTGCTTTTAAATTTATTTTTAAATTTATTTTTAAATAATTTTTGACAACTTTCTGAATAAAACAGCATTTTAAAGAGGTAAAGTTTTTTTTTAGTGAGAGAATAGGCTATTCGATCCGTACTAAAGAAAGAAAACTGCCATATGAATATTACGTCAAAGACTATACAAAATTTCTACCAATAACTCTGCACAAAACTTCATAGCAGGCAAACATCTTAAGATAATAAGAATATAAGGGATTTTTTCCCTCGTGGTGTAAATGAAAGCATATCCGGAGGGCAATCGGGAAGTCCGAAGTTCGCATCTCTGTGAGCATACTGCTGATTTTCCATATTTTCTGTTCCTACAAAAACTTAATGATTCTGAAAGAGAACTTGTTTATTATCCTGAAAGTGCTAAAATGAAAATAAAACTTTGGACTGCTATTAATATATTAAGCGTTTTCTTTTGCTGGCAATGTTATTATCTTCTCCCCATTTACATTATTTAAAACGCCTACACATGAGACGTTTTTTAATAAGAGACAAAATAATTATTTTAGATAATTCTAGCTCAAATTCTTATTCTTTATTTCTTATCTACTAATTTTATTATTTTTCTAATTTTAATTTTCAGC
>KK113577.1:491761-508132 GCA_000611955.2 Stegodyphus mimosarum | reverse complement strand
GCATCATCTTTGAAAACAGGTGTTTTTTTAATTTACTTTGTTTTGTATGCCAGGATTAATCAGGGGAAAAGAAAAAGGGATATAGTGTATATATTTGGGTGTCTATCTCTGTGAGGAATCATGTTTCGACATTAACGATATTGAGAGAAATTTTTGAGAACACGATGCGACAGAAGGACGTATGTATGATATATACACGAAGCTCATGCATTGCGCTGCTCTGTGTATGTGTGCGTGTATATACAGTATATATGCACATGTGGGTGTGTGTGGGTGCGTGCGTTTTGGGATGCAATGTATCATAAATAAAAACATTCATTTAGAAGCTTTCTCCTTTTCACTGAAAAGAGAAGTTTTATATCTTACCCAATTTTCAAACTATTGAATACATATTTGGATTTTTCGCAGGTTTGTTAAAAATAACCTGGTAGCAATTAATAGTGACGCAATTGACTTGAAATTAGCAATACAAAGAAACTGAACAGTCAAAAGATTAAGGCCTTTAATTAGAACAAGGTCCGTAAAAAATATTTGGCAACACTACCTCGTTAATTTTAAAAGCATTATTGATGAAGCAGGATCTTTGAAAGATGGTCTAAGTCAGCGTTCTCATTCAGGGAGGAATTCCCCCTTGATGTAGAATACGGCCTTCTTCCTGCTGTGTCGTTAAAAATTATCTAAATCTAAATAAGTTACACGTATTTTTCTGGTTTTAGAAAGAAAGGGGGAATGATCTTCCAGCAGTGGTGAAAGGGGTGCATATGGCAAAAAATTTGAGTACAACTGGTGTCAGTTTATTATCTGCACCATGCTGCACTCCGTATTTCTCCTCAGTGTCAGATTAATAAGCCTTTTATTTACCGATATACAGATTATTAAACATATTTCGTTCATACATGCATATAACAAAATAAATTATCAAAACAAACAAGTATTTTTAGCCGTAAGATCTTTTATTTCGCTCATTTGCTATCGGGAACATGTAGTAATAAAATATGCTTCTCTCTGTTATATTTTTTCACATTTCATTTTAACACAAATGACAAAATTGTAAAAGAGCAATGAGATATTTGGTTTTAAATTTTTATTTTAGCTGCTTAAATTACACACTAGACAGGTATTACGAATTCTAGATATTTTTTCATAGAAGAATTGAAATTACCTACTTATATAATTACCTACTTAATTAAGTTACCTACTTATATAAAGAATATAAATATACAGATATATTTAAAATGTTTTCTCGGATTAGCTCGGCATACAAAACTCTCTTACTAACGTAATGCTTCTTAAAGAAAAATCGAGTGATTTCATTTGACAGTTAAAGCATACCATTTGCTACTGTTACAAATACAGATTAACCGATTCATAGCATTTGACTGCTATGAATTTATTTCAGTTTTAAAACCTATTCATTTATTTCTGAAGCGTACACAACATCATTGCCTTTTTATGTTCCATAAATTAATACCGTCTTTACGGAGCAACATAAATAATTGCCAACTGTGTATTGGGAATTGTAGTTATTTACAGAAAGTGCATATGCTCTAATTTTGAAACCGACCACCTCTCGTTTTTGCCTTAGAAAAACCTTACATTTCCTTAATTTATAAACCGTAGTTTTTCCTGAACGTTAAATGCTTAAAGTTTTAAATATTCCAACAGTCAAAAGTTGCTGTTATTAGATACAATTCTTATTTAAAGGAACTGAAGCTGAAAAGGGGTTTACTAAGCAAGTAATTTATTTTATGGGCAACAGTTTTATCATCAAGTCGACTCATTTGTTCTACGTATTTTGAGTTGATGTAACAAACCGGATGTGCATGGAACCACGATGGTCATTAAATATTTTATCCGGAACAGGTAGAACACTTGATTGCGCTGCAATGGAGACAGCTTGAGCAGTTACATACAATGCTAAACTAAGATAGATCCAGTAGTATCAATCTAAAAACTACGGATACAATTTTTTTTACCTTAAATAACAGAGTGTTTCTAATAAAGCTGTAATTACTTAATTTAATAATTTTTATAAAGCTCCTTTATTGTGATTTATAAATACGAACAATATTTGATAATGATTGAATTAATAAAATAACTTTATAATTATAATTTGTATTTGTTAATTAAAACTGTAAATTTCGTTATTTTAGCTAAACGAAGAAATTAATTAAATAAAAGTTTGGAAAATTAAAATTGAAAAGAAAACTTTATCCCCCAATTTAGAGAAAAAGGGGGCTACTATTGTTGTATTACACGAGAGGTCTAAATAATTGAACACTAATGGAATTTTATAAATATTTAAAGTCTAAATATAGAACCGATAAGGTTCTATATTGAAAATTCAGTTTTATTAATGATTATGAAATGTATAACACAAGAAAGTTTTCCTTAATTCGTGTAAAATACATGAAAAATGTATAATAAAGCTTTTATCGTGCCTTTTCTTCTGTTATGAAACTATTTTGTAACTTTCTTCTTGAAAAATTTATAGGAAAAATGATTTTGTGATTAAGAGAACTCATTAAAACAGATAAAAATGTAACACACAGACGTTATTTTGTAAAAAGTTGCAATTTGACCTATTCATGCTCTACCACTAAGCTACCGAAACACCGGCAACTGGTTTCGGAATATATATATATATTTTTTTTAAGTGATGATTCGGTTGATTACTCAGTTAGAGGTATCGGAAACTGCAAAAGATTTATTTGCAAGCTTCCAACTAGTTACTTATTTTTACGTTCATGCTTAATCCTTGCATTAAAACGCATTTTCTATTAAAGTTCTTTGACAATAAATGTCAAAATTTTGTCGTGCGGTAACTTTAGTCTATTATTTCTTTTTTTCTCCTGTCGGGAACCCTAGCAAAGTTATGCAATAATTAATTTTCGTGCTAAATATGGTTTTGCGATTAGGATTGTTAGGAAATACTTCAAAATTCTTGAAAGGCATTACTTTTAAATTATTTTTTCTCCTATTATTTGGTGCAGAAGAGAATGAGGGTAAAACCTTTCATCATATAATTTTAGAAAGAAAAATCATTCATAGCAGGAAATATTTTCTGCGCTTTCTTTTAATTAAAAAATGTATTAAATCTCTTCCAGACTTGAAACTGAGTGGTTTAGAGTATTCATAACACCACATAACATAGTTATTGCTAAATAATTTTAACTTAAACTACCAAATTTAGCTTAAAAGCTATGAATTTTTCTCGCAGTTTTACATAATTACCGATATATGCAAAGTGTAACGTTACTGAAATTTCTAAATTATCTCTACGAGTTAGATTTTCATTCGATATCGTCATAATCGTGAAGGTGAGAAAAAAAATCTTTCAACTTCTCTGCTGACTCAGAAACTGCTACATTTATTCATCTGAAATAAATTAGTGTTTCGAATGAAATAAAATAATCTCTTGTTTAAGTTGCACTGTTAGTATAGTTAATTTCAATGGTTATAATATTAAAAACAGAACCTCATTCGCGCATTTGAATTCATAGCTTGATGTTTATAAATTGTACAAAATATTTCTTAACAAAAATTCAAGTGACACCATTTTTTGAAATTCAAATGACACCATTTTTTTTATTTTAGCTGAAATGCTTTCGATTTACTTGTGTTAAAATACTGAGTTTTGAACATACAGAACTCATTTTGCCTGCGGAAAGAGGTAGATTTTGGAATTTAACCACTCAAAATAACTTTACTACGGAAATGTATTCAAGCTAGAGGCTCTTCAGTTAGCGTTGGAATTTACTATTAGTTGAGCACTACAAGGTGTGGCTAAAGTTTAATAATCAATAATTAAGTTGTTTGCAGATTTTTTGTTCTTGTGACGTTAACGCAGACCTTGATATTCGTGTATCCTAAACTAGGCCATTAGATTGAGTCAAATTGACACCTGGAATTTAAATTAAGGCAATAAAGTCTATTCAGGCAATTTTGCATTAACTAATTTCATAAACTTTATTTATACAGTAAATCCTTGCCGAACGCAGGGGTTAAGTCATAAACACATTGCACATATGGCAAAATGAGAAGTTAACTTTCTATATGAAAAATACGTTAATTATAATTCAGATTAAGAAAATATGCATAATTTAAACAAATCTAAATACCCGTGCAATCAAAAGAAAGAAAAGAAATTATTATTGCTTAATAAGTACAGGATAAAATAATTTTTAAAAAAGGTTCGGGACAATGCGCCACTCTTTAAAAATTTCCCGGTGAGGAGAGTACAGGATTTTAGTGCCTCTCATAAAGTGTCCTTGGTTTTCTTCATTTGAGTCAATCTTTTCTTTGACAATTTCTTTGACTTCTTCTTCCATATCTAAAAATCCTTCGCCGCCAATTGCCTTTTTCAATTTGTACGATTTCTTCGATTTCATATTCAGTCCTTTGAAATCCTTTAAGACTGTTGATAATTTCTGGCCACAGTTGATGCCAACAAGCATTCGATATTGACGAATGGAAGTTGAATCGTGCATGAATGAAATTATAGCGTTGGACAAATTAAATGGAAAAAGTTAAGATAACGCGGGTATGCGAAATCACGTTCCGCAAATCCGCATTCGGCAAGGGTTTACTGTAATCTAATTTCGTACTTTCTTTGTAACTCTGCATCATAAAACCTTTGTGAAATGGTATTTTTATTTGTCTCACTTTGAATTAATATTTTAAACTTAATACTAGTCCAGATACACATAATTCTTAAAAAACTGTAACGTGGCATTTATAATTAACTAAAATGGATCTATATTTCAGTTGCTTGGAGGTTTTGAGAGACACTAAAAACAGGTGTAACTCAAAATTTAATTAATTTTAAGTCAAGAGTTATGTTAAATGATCTTTATTAAACTGTCATAAGACTTTTTGCAATTAGAATTAAAATACGATTGCAAATAAATGATGTCTCTCCCCCCCAAAAAAAAATTAGCATTCTGAAATTTACATCTTGATTGATAGCAAGTTAACTAAGAACCATCAGTACTAATATCACTTGGTAAACCATAAACTATTACATTGAAATTTGTGACTTTTTAATGCAAGTTAACTAAAAACCATCTACGCTAACGTTATTTGCTTAACATAATAACACGAAATATTTAAAGCAATAATTTCTTAAAGCGCTGAAATTTCTAGAGTTCTAGAAAAAGGAACTAGACTTTTGTATATTTTTTCAATTCCGCATTGCTTGGATGCTTACACGCAACTTTTGTAGATACCTCAATTCTGTCCAACCTACGCGTAACATAAATTCTTAAAAATCTCTGGCGAAATCAAAATTTAATGCAAACGTGAACTGCGATGCTATATCTCTTCAAACATCCGAGAAATAGAGAGATTCCATACCTTTTCTTCCCAGACATTTTTTAATATTCTGCTGATGCGAAGTGTGACGCTCCAACGGATCTGGTGGCCGGAGTCGAGCGTTAGGTGAGAGAGGAACATCGAAATGTCTGCCCCCGGAATGCTCGCAAGATCGAAATTCCATCAGATGGAAGAGGTAGAAAGGAAAAGTGTTGTCGCATTGAATTGGCTCTTCCGTGCCAATGGCACCGCTATACCAGGTGGTCTCCTCGTCAAGTCCCCGTTCTCTCGATTGGACAGGAATTTGGAATCTTATACAAACACTGCGTCGCATTTCAAGGGAAGACTGAAAGAGGACTTTTATGCTTTAGCCTACTTTCACTTACTCTGCGAAAGAAACCTAGATGCGAAGATATTAATACTTTCGAAAATTTTTCACCTTTCAATTTTTAACCCTGTTTCTCGTCATTAAGGTAAATATACAGGTCTATGCTTGTTGAAAAGTTTCGCACCTTCTCTTAAATTGCAGTACGAAATAGTTCCTTCTAATTCATCGTTGGTTTCAGAACAAAAGTTCTAGTTAAATTTGTGAGCTTTGTTCAGTTATAAATAACTGAGTTCACAGCCTTGTCCCTTTTCTTTTTATGTTTCATACTAAGAAAGCTACCTTTTCAGTCTTCCTTTTATATACATCGAGGCTTTTGTTTTCCTTTCATAAATTGCTTGCAAAAAAAAGTTTCAATTTCTTGAAATTTTTAATCGTTTAACTAAATATTAAACATTCCCGCAGATAGATAAATTTGATCTGCTGAACTAAGATCAGAATACTAAGTTTCAAGAATTATTCTGAGTTAAATCCTTTTCCTTACTTATATATTAAACAAACAAACAAAAGCGTAATTTTTTTTCTGTTGCCCAGAAGAATTTGCTTTCCATTTTTAATCAGATCATTTTGGAAGGAACCATAAATTTAGTTTTACCTTCTTTTATGAAATATGACTTCCTTTATATCTGAATTATTCAATCAACGAAATATTCCATTTACTGTCATAGCAATTTTGGGTTCATTTATTTGGCCAGTAAAATTGTCAGGACTGAGTGTTCTGTGCGCATTTTTGGCAAACATTTTGAAGTAACTCCTTAAAGTCCTGAAGTCCTGATCTGGAACAGGAAGCTGAAATCAGCTATGTTCTGGTGTAGATACTGTGCTGACGAATAACTGCACTTGGAAGGGATTTAAAACCCTCTTCTATTAAATCAATATTATTTACACTTCCCAACTCGGGAAGGATACAGAAAGTAAAAGACCACACTTGGGCCTAAATGAACAATCAGGTAAATTTAAACTAAAGCTAAATAGAAATTTAATTAAACTTTGCTCACAGAGCAAATCGCGGAGTTGGCCTCTAACTAAATGGTGCGTAGCAAGAAATACTAATACTAGCGCACTTCAATTTATTTCAATATGCAATCACGTAGTAAGCACTACGGCTTAGAAATTATCTGCTAGCTGGTCAGGTGAACGTCGAACAGAATGACCGTGATCTGAGACTAAAAGCTCTCTCACACTAAGAGGTTTCTACCTCTGGTTTAAATAGTACTTGGCTCTACTTCAAATTAGCATAAGCTGAAAACGCGCGCTTCTTCTGACGGGAAGTTGAAACAGAGAAGAGATAGAAAGATTTAAATTAAAATAAAACTTTGTTAGTTTAACTAAAACCTTACAAAATGTTGTACACCATTATATGCTATGACAGTAAAATGTAAATACCTTTAAATTTTTGAAGTTGCGTTTTAAAAATTAATTACATTTATTTTTCTCCTTTTATCATAAAATCCTGCTTACAGTTGTAAGGTATTTAATTATGTAAATCTTTCAGCCTCTGTTTTTGAATATGAAATACTAAATTTATTTTTTAATTGCGACATTTTTTATGTAGTATGCATAAAATACCGCTTAGTTAAACAATTAAATTTAGTTCATTTAAAATATTTTAAACTTTTTATTGTATTTTACTCAAAGAACGGAAGATCAGAATTAACAACACGATCCTCACATTGCATTGTATCAATCTTTACAAAAAATGTTATCTTATGTATTCTGAAAGCACGATATAAAAAAATTCTTCAATTAAAAATTCTAGAATAAACTTGTATGTTGCTGCTAAATATCCCTCACAGTATCGAAAAGTATCTTCAAAACGAAGTGTTGAATTACATAAAGATAATATTATACACATAATGAGTATGTTGAATATATATTTGGGTGTATCGAGCACCTTTTTCAGAGCATTGTTTTAAACTAATTCATTAGATCCATTTGGTATTTTCGTTGAGCATGAAAATTTTTTTGAAGATCGTATCAGTTGCCAACTTAGAAATCAGCAGAAGCTATTCATCCAAATGCATTACACTAAAAGAAGACTGTCACATTACTTTTACTTTTTAGAAGAACCAAGATAACTTACATCCCTCTTTAAAGAACAAGGAAGGACAATGAAACGAATGCAGGAAAAAGACGGAGCCAACAGCTATTATATCTGACAGATAGTAGTTGAAAACTCGTTCTTTGTTGGTTTAGCTGTCTGCGTATCTCAGTCATTATATATTGCATACCTTTCCTTCAACCTTAAATTTTGATGAAAGCTGAATTTATTAGTTACGTCCAAAAGAAATCCTCATCTTCTACGGTCCATGCTCTTTACTTTCTCAGCCCAACTTATTGTTTCCGCATCGCTTCGAAAGACTTATTTCGTGACGCTTTTAATCCCATACCAAAATTTCGCTTATCTGCTTACTGGTTGACAGGAACTGCAGATTAAGCGAACACTGTTGAAATCATCATTTTGTCTTCTGATATCACCTAGCAAAGAAGAAAATCATTGCATACTTCAATATGCTAATATTATCATCACAATCCATTTACCATATATGCTTTATAAAAGTTGCAGAGAGTAATATTTATAAAAGGAAAAGCACAAACGATGGATATCGTCTTACATAGCTAGAAGTCATCTTTATTATGATTATTTGCTTTAAAGTATTATTATTTGATTATAAGTATCTAATATTAACTTTTTAAATTTTCTTTTAAGAGTCTTAAATCAGTGTTCTTATATTTCGTATTAAGCTACTTAGATAAAAGTTCAAGCATTATTTTTCAATAGCTATTTACACTTCCTTTTAAGCAGAAAATATGAAGAGTAAAAATTTACTTCTCTTAAAGTTTAAATTCAATTATATTTTTACTGAAAAGTTCCAGGTTGAGAAAATACCTCATAAAATCTTTCTTTACATAAGTAAGATAACATTCAAGCAGTTTACTTAAATTGTTATTCATGAATTCATCAAGATACTTTGCTCGGATGAACAAACAGCATACCGTAGAAATATGGAGGCCGAATTATGTAGCCTCGAGGTTCAATTTGAATTGTGTCCTGAAACTACAGGCCACACAATATGTGCAACAAATACTTATGAATACGTCCTTGTATAAATATCACTGATTATTTCAACATTATTGCGGTATTGGTTTCAAATAATATTTACAAGTAGTTTTGTTGGCAGAAAATCGTTAAGATCAAATACAAGATTGCGCAAAGGAATTCAAAATCTCATTTAGAATATAGTTTTTAAGAAAATATTTATATCTTTAAATTTTAAGGCTGAAAATATAATACAAGTTAGTAAGAACATAGGTCGCTCATCATTAACAATAAATTCAATAATTTTCAGCGATACCGATGATACTTAACACCGTAAATAGTTTTAAGATAATTTAAAAGTATAAATATACGCACAGTTTGAAATTAGAAGTCAACAATAGTAAGTTTTATTAACATAGCCGCAAATTTCAGAAAATAATCTCACGGGCCATATACGGTCGGCAGGCCATCAGTTGGTCATAACTGATGTCGAGTATATTTATTGTAAAACATAGTAACTGATATTAATATCTCATTTAGTTTTTATTTATTCTTTTCATCTACGCTTTTCAAATCCTTTCATCTGTTGAATTATAAGCGCGGGAGCACTCTGATCGATTTGCTTTTATTCAGCTGCTGATTTCGGGCAAATGAATACGTGAATGTCTAGTATTAATTCTTACATTTACGCACTTTGGAAGATTTAATTACTGAGTACATAAACATTTACTCTTATTCTTTTCTAATTTACCATAAGCATCCGTAGACATTTATCTTAAAAAAAAGAAAAAAAAAAGAAAAGAAAAGAAAACGTCAGTGGCTAATTACGTAATTCAAAGCAACAATCAAAAGGAAAATAACTATGATGCATTTGGTTCATCTGAGACAGTAAAGTGTCGATATTATCCATTAATTTGCATTAAAGCATGTTTGGTTTTGTATATTAATATACAAATTTTTACTCGCATTACTTACTATTTGAAATTACATGAAAGTCATTGTTTTAATATTTTCTCATAACTTTGGTTATATTAGAAATTTAAGGTTATGAGCCTGAATTTAGAACATAATGTGAAATACAAAAAAGGTCAGTATAAAAGATTTATAGAAAAAAATATTATTGAATTCTTGATTGAAATAAGCGAATAACAAAGATATAAGGATAATTCATTAAAAAAATAAATGGCACAGAATCACATAAAAGTAAAGCACCTATACAAAACTTTTACTAAATTTTTCTATAGTAACATCTTCAAATTTTTACATATAAAAATCTCAATCGGGTAAGAAAATAAATGCAAATAAAAATCTCTTGTAGAAATTAGATTTGTATCATTCATCGAAATTAATTCTCTGAGTATATAGTTAACAGAGATTTCTTTAGAATTTGACTAAATAGGAAATCTTGTAAAAAATCCTTTACTCACTAATGCAACTTTCACTCGACCAGCGGTAATAAACACTAAAAAGTTCTCTAGCCTGATTCAATTTAAGCATAATTATATTTCTGTTTTACCTATTCTTTAAATTATTTCGTCTTGAGTAAAAGAAGTAAGCGCTAATTAGAAAATTATCGCATTCTAGACTAGTTTATGTATTCCGCTATTGTGAATTATGGTTAAGAGTAATTACAACAAAGTCCGTCTTCATTTATATAAATATGTTTTGTTAGATAAGCCTATCAATTTTTAACATTTCAGATTTGGCTTTTTAGCTTTAAAATCTTTCCAGGGTATGATGTCGAATCAGAAAATTGTACACTTGGATCGACTTATCCATTTTGTAATTGTCGATTCCGTGGTATTGAATATTGGAATTTCTGCCACGAAGATTGCAAAAACTAGCCTTCATCGAATAATCCCCTCAGTTTATTTGGGAAAAGAACGAACGAAACGATTTTAATAAAGGGAAGGAAAAGCCAGTAAATATATATATATATATAAAACGAGAAAAAAGCGAGAAAGGTGAGTGGCTCGGCTCCAAATCATTAATCTCGGAAAGTAATAGCATCAACTTTTCATTCCCTATCCCCGGGGACGAGAAGCTTAGACTGCAATTCATTTGCCATCTCCCTCGGGTTCAATATAAGAAAGGAGCTTCTTGACACCTTTTCCCGATGATTGGTGTTTTTCACCTTGCAATAAACACCTTCTCAATCTCTTCGATCGTGTGGCAATTTTCTTAAAAGTCTTACGAACGTCTGTATCCGTTTTTATGCTTTTCCCTAGTTCTGCATGTGGTTCGCTCTAGATAAGCCAAAACTATCTCTGTAACCAAACGCTACTACATGTAATATTCAGTACGCTATTGAAACTAGGAACATTCACTGAGTACCTAAATTTAATCTTTTGTTGGCGTTCGCAATTCTTGTAGAACTGAAAAATCTAATACGTTTAATACATCGTACATGTTTTATTATGTTTGTGTGTTGTTGTTGTTACTTAAGCTCACTTATCTGACGGCTATGTTTGATTACATATAGCTATTTAAATAACATTAAACTAATTTTCGTGCATCCGAGTTCGATAGCTTGTATTAGAAAAATGCATAGGGCTCAAATTCTTCGTAAAATATAAAATCTAATGTTAGTCAAACTGCGCTACTGCGTTGCGATTTTTTTGAAGTTTGAGAATAAGGATACATTCATGAATATCCTGCATTTGACTGCGTTTAAAAAGGTAAAGGAAGTTGTAATACTCCAAAATTTTCGAATATGATTATAGTTTTGAGTTTGGTTGTAACAAAATTTCCGAACATTTAATAAAGAGGGGGAAAATATTTTGCTGCGTAAGCGACGTCGTGTTTAAGAACAAATTAAGCACGCAAAATATTCAGTTTTATCAAGTTTTGTTGCACGTAAGTACGCATGTACGTACAGACAACCTGGATGCTTTTAGCAAAAATGCTGTTATTTTATAATTGTTTAATTAATGTTAAAATAAGGCAAAGTAGCTCAGATAACTAAATTTCAATAAATCAGATAAGAATCCACTCACGTGCATCCTACATAGCTCACAAAGGACTTCAGATCCACAATCACAAGGGTAAGTCATTTCATTTGAATCAAAATGTTGATTTACCACGTAACTTGCTGAAAAAATGCTTTTTTATGCTTAATTTATATCAGAAGAAATATCTGGAATTCACTGAAAAAAAAAGATTCACCAATTTTCTTTGCCGCATTGAACTGCAGTAGTTCATGTTAAAAACACTCTCTTACAACTAACTATTTTTTGAGACTGTAGAATGAATAAATACTTGGAAAGTTATTTTACATAACCTCTGATATTTAAGTCCTTAATTTTATTGTCGAGCTTGTCTATTAACTGCCTGCATAAAGTTAACTTGTTAAAGTTGCTGACTGCGAATTGAATTCTAAAATTCATGTATCTGCAATTTCACTAACTGTGAAATGCAGTTTATTGAAATAATACGGAAAATGATACATCATTTTTAAGCAAGAAAATACTCAAGAATTTACAATATGTTTCCATAAGAATTTTACAGCATTTGAAACGTTGAATTTTATTTTCAAAACGTCCAAGCAAAGCTTTCTAAACTAATTTTCTTTTCAAAATATAGTTAATAATTTTATCCCTTTTTTACATATTTTCTGTTGTGCTGATAGAGCTAGAGCTTCCTTCACCTTTCTTGATACTTTAAAGGTGCAATGTTTAACATCTCTGCAGTAAATGTATTTATTCCTTTCCAGGAACTATATCTGTATGCGCGAAAGCATAGTAATTCGTGTTTCGAAATTTGGAATTTATAATTATTATATGTTATTAATTGAATATGAGGCAAACGTGGTTATTTATAAGTGAAAAAAACTCATTCAAACACACATTTTCATGCATTTTTGTTATACTCTTGGTACTCTTCCGTTATTTTCTTTCCTTAAATAATGTATGGTAAAAAAAAAGGCTAAAACCACTTTTAATAAATTCCTTTTCAGACACACTTGATTTTAAAACTGCTCTTGATCTAGTATTAAAAAATGAACAAAGAAAACCAACTTGGGGGAAAAGAAGAATGTGACATATTTTGCGTTTTGTCTCATGGAATTCCCTGGTTAAACATTTCGCTTGACCTTTTCTGGCGAGGGAAGGCTCCCCAAGAATGCAAAAGAGCTAAACAAAAAATGAAAACAAAAAGCGAGCACTATTAAAAAGCTCTTTAAAGGAGAAAGAAGTTAATTGTTTTCTAAGCGGTGCCTACCGACGACAACAAAAACAATCATAGCGTAAAAATGAATTAGTCTGGGACAAAATTTTAAAATATGGTCTCTGCGCTCGGTATTTCTAAGAAACAAATGTTGAAAAAGTGTACTTTTTTACGATGGCTTTTTTTAAAACTTTTTGCTAAGCAATTTGCCAAGAGTAACAATTAGTGTAAATACCGCAGCAAAAATCTGGAATTTCCTGCTCCCCCCTTTAAATAAAGAATGCCTGAAGAAAGAATTTCACTACATGCATGAAGATGACGAAAATAGGAAGGGAAATATGTGACAAACATCTTTTTTTCTTTCTTCTGCTGTTTTTTACATTCTGCAAGTCAATTGAATAACAAAAGTAAAAATTTATTCTCTGATAATATGAGACAATCTTTGAATGTGGTTTACTTTTTCTTGAGTAACTAAATTTTTAACAGATACTTAGATGAAAATTATAGAATGGTATTTGCACGCAATTTTTCTCCATATAATGCAGGGCATATATTTTTATCAGCTATGGATTTATGTCGCCTCCTACATATTAAAGCGATGAAAATCAACCCTCCTTTCATAGAATATCAGTTTTTATTCCTGCTTAATATGTAGCTCTAAATTATCTTTGTGAGTTACTAAGCGTACATCATTAAACACTACCAATGATGTACTATTTATAAGAATTCATTCATTAGAACAATTTTGGGATCATCTCCTTAGGAAAAGAAAGGAAATTAAGAAAAGTGAACTTTAATGTCAGTGTAGTGTGTGCGTGTCTGTATTATGTATATCTATATATATATATATATACCGCAAAAAATATGTATATATATATATTTTATATATATTCATTTAGTAAATGCTGTTTCATACCCTACTGCCCTTGTTCCTTCCTAGTAAAATAAAAGTATATCTTAGTTCGAGTTATAGGGCAACAATACCGACGTGAAATATTTGTTGAAGAACGTTAAGTCAGTCAATTCTTCAATTCAGTCAACAAATTTACTGTCAACTTCTTGAACATTAATTCAAGTAGATTTAACTTCATGCCTGAAATTTTCAAAAGTGGGTAAAATAGCGACATAAGTATGAAAATCTTGATAAAACTTCCAATTATTTGGAATTTTTCTATATATGATTTGATAACTGAAATTTCCATTATTATTAGAGACAGTATTAGAAGTAGCCGTTGCTAATTTCTTTTGTTTTTAGGAAGCTGAATTGTTAAATTAAAAAACATTAACGTATTTAATGCTTTGTGTTTAATTGTAGATTTATTATTTTAATTTGAATACTAGTTTCAGTGCATTTGATTATCAAAATGAAAACAGAATAAAATCACCAATGCAATGCGATTGTTGTTGTTCTAGCCTCAACGAAGAATCCAAAACTTAATGCATCAAACTGGATTCATTGCGTGAATGGAATAATTTTATCATTTACGTCCACAGCACTCAAATTGTCGTGAAAATGTATGATGTGACAGAAAATCTTTATTTGCTTGCATGTAAAAGGGACAGGTGCATTATCTTCAATATGCATGCACATTGGTTTGACTAGAATAATTTAGTAGGTGTATAAATAAATACAAAACATCAAACATTCTACGCTGTTTTTTTAATAGTGAACATAACTATTTCCTGATTTATAACAATGTTTCCTGACGAAAATTTTGCTACAAAAGAAGAAAAAAGAAATCTTTCGGACTTACACACTTTTGCAGAAAATAATGCATATCTAAAATTTCGTAAATGGTAAAATTTCATGCATCAGATTTTATTTTCCAACAACTCTAAGAAACATTTATATTACAGATAGTAAAAACCATATAAACAAATGCTAATTATTAAACAGAGCACTGGTATCCTAAACGTAAAGCTGTGCTCTACCTCAAAATATTTTGAAAATAGTATAGATCTATGGTTAAATAATTTCAGCTTTATTTCAGATTTAAAGTATGAGTGTAATTAAGTTTCTGCGAATATTTCAGAGAATTTCGATTGGTAGGGTAGAGCCTCTTTTTATATAAAACCAGTGTTTCGAATTATATTTTCTACGAGACCTTTATTTTTCTCTCCCCTTTATTTTTAGAAATTAAGAGTAACAACTAGTAAATGATTATTATACACTTAAGCAAAAGTATGTATTACAGTATATTTAAGTACTTGCATTTTTTATTCCATTACGTACTTACATATCTATATGACTGAAAATAATGGCTAATCTTCTTTCGAATTTTTTTGTTTTTAAGTTCTGTTAGTTATGGTATAAGGTATTTCTTCCGCTTTCTTCGCATGCCTTTGCGGTGTAGTGGTCAGCACGTTCGTCGCATATTCGAGAGGTCCGTTGTTCGAGTCCCGGCGAGGGCACTGCCCATTTTTCATCTCCTCTGCTTTCAAAAAATACCTAATGTCTCTACAAGTGGCGCCCGAACAAAAAAAAGTGGTGGATGATGATTTTAGATCGCCGCGATTTGGCGATTGGGTTCCCTAATCTTTAGTCGCCCTTTGAAAGGGAAGTGTATAAGGTGTTTCTCCTGTTTCCTCCGCATTCATTCGTGGTGTAGTAGTCAGCACGCTTGACGCGTATTCGAGAGGTCCGCGGTTCGAGTCCAGGTGAGGGAATTTCTCATTTTTCATCTCCACTGCTTTCAAAAAATGCCTAATGTCTCTGCAATGGCAGTTGAATAGATTGTAATCTGTTATCTGAGCTAGGTTTTAAAGCATGTGGCTATGTCTCATTTTCATAACCCTCGCTTCGAATAACTATTTTTCTTTCTGTCTTGCTTTGGAGAGGACATATTTTCAATAAAATAAAGTTAAAGATTTTCCACTTAAATTTTTTTAAAAGAAAGTATTATTTTTTTAACACTATTATTTCTTTTACTTTACTGAATCTATTATCCTACGAATTAAGCTATAAAAGCTCACGATAAAAATTACTGCAATTTAAATAAAGGAATATTTACAAAAAGAGAATTTATTCGAAATATGGAATAAAAAAATTCGTAGTACTCACAAATAATTTATTTTCAGAAAACTAAAACTTCCTGTTCCAGATGTCTTTTACATCATAATGCATGTAGTTGCCTCTTAAATAATAAAACAGTGAAAAAAGTATCAGTTTAAAAAGGAAAGAAGTGGAGATGGCTGGTTTTAGTTCACTGAATCAATATTAATTTCCTCAGAAGTTTCAATTAAACAAAATTCGATTAAGTGGGCTTTAATAATAGAGATCATTCAGTAAGTTAACAAGATTGTACATATATATTCATATGTTACTTTAATATTCCCATAAATGATGCGAGAGACAAAATAACTTTAAAAAAAGAGAGAGACGGAAAAATCGCAAAATTGGAAGTAATAAAATTGTTGAATAAAAACTGTAGGAAAAGCCTAAAATCAATTAAACCTTTTCAAAGTGCCA
>KK113577.1:461114-489822 GCA_000611955.2 Stegodyphus mimosarum | reverse complement strand
AAAACTGACGAATCATCCTCAAGTATTTCAGCCTGATTATGTTTGACATCACTCTCTTTCCTCGTTTTTTATACAACTCTTTTTCAATTTTAAATAACCGGTTAGTTAATGCATTTCCATAATTATTATAATATGTATAATGTAGTCGTTATTATAATATTCATTATGTTTATTACAGGTCCCCGATCGAGACGTCTCAAAAAGAAAGAAAAGAAACCCGATGAAAAACGGCCTCGAACAGCTTTCTCGGCAGAGCAACTGTCGCGACTGAAGCAAGAATTTCAGGAGAATCGTTACTTAACAGAAAAGCGAAGAATGGATTTGGCTCGAGATTTAAAATTGAATGAAAGCCAAATAAAGATATGGTTTCAGAATCGTCGAGCCAAATTGAAGAAAAATAATCCAACAAGGAACCCTTTGGCTCTCCAACTGATGGCTCAGGGACTCTACAACCACAGCACCATTCCCTTGAGAGACGATGACGATGATGACGAAAGGCCCAAGTCGTCATCGTCCTCCTAAGTCGTCAGTAGTAATCGCCTTCCTCTGCGTTAGCAACAGAACTTCGTCCAAATTAAGACTCCAATTTATCCAGGCTATTCGTACGTCAATTCATATGACGAAAAAAAAAAGTTTACATTTTAAAATGATGTCCTTTGCTTCCTCTGATAATTTTGTGAGATTTCGTTATAATTAAAACATGTATTACGTATTATACCTTTAAAATAGTTCTGCTGATTTTCTGCTCTTCTGTTGGCTTTATAATGTTCGTAATAATGTGTAGAAAATAAAGCCACAGAATCTATAAATCCAGCATTTTATGAAATACAACGCAGCATTTTATAATAAACAAGGTACTTATAATAATTTAATAGCTATTCTACTAATAAAATTTACAATTTCTAGTCGCTGTTATCTAGTTATGCACTATGCATTAATCTTAATGTTGAATGACAAATTAAGAATTCTTGGATCATTCAAGAAATTTAAATTCTGGAATCGGAATAAATATTGCATATGAGCAACTTAAAATAATCGTTTAATCACAGAATCTTCAGATGAGCTCAGAGAAGCCATAAATATTTAAAATGAGCACAATAATTCTTTCCTTTTTGTAGAATTTTAACGTATCCTATGCTTTTAACTGCCCTTTTCCACCTAATTCATGGCCCCGAAGCCAGACTGTGCAATGAAAATGGAAATTCTTAAATAACCAGAGAAGAATTCATCCTGCGATGCGTCGGAGGGCGATTACTACTTCTATCGAGGGGACTTTTGTACAGTAGCTTTCGTAGGCTGACAAACGAACTCTCAGGTCTCTGTGATTTACCCACCGCGTCACTTGCACTTCAATAGAAAACCACCGCACGGCCTGGTGCCGATAATGCCTTCGGGAGAACAATTTCTGTACAGTTCTTACTTTATATGGAATGTCAGCTAATTCCCTTGAATTTCCTTTCCATGCAAATTAACTCCCCGTGGTTATTCTAGGGAATTTTGGTGACTGTAGATTTCCGAAGCTATTACCAAAAAAACCTTTATTGCAAACCAGGACAATGTCAGTATAACAGACTCTTTTTCATTCAAGACCTGACGGTGAATGTGATATTTCATGACTGGTCTCTGCATTTTCCAAGGCTTCTTCGACTTAAATTTCAGACATAATCGACTCTTTAATTTATTCTTCGTCATTCTGTCGGTATGCACATTACATGCCCTGTCAAGCCAGTCACTGTATTTAGCCGTAGACGAAAGTTATTTATGAAGTACCATAAGCATCGCCACCACACATCCTAACTTGTGCCGTTCCACGACATTTATGTTCAGAAGTTCCTTTGTAAAGACA
The DNA here is from genome assembly GCA_000611955.2 of Stegodyphus mimosarum. Classification (NCBI taxonomy): domain Eukaryota; kingdom Metazoa; phylum Arthropoda; class Arachnida; order Araneae; family Eresidae; genus Stegodyphus; species Stegodyphus mimosarum. Next base: position 487,976 of record KK113577.1, on the reverse strand, counting down.
ATTAGTACCGTTACCTTCTAGAGGCTTTACGAAATCGAGTTTCGGTGTTTCCTAATATAGACTGATTAGACAATTATCTCTCCCAAAGGATTTGAATTCTTTATCCACGTGGACCGTAGCTAATTAAGAGGGAATCTTAGGTATATTTCATGTACTTCTTGTTACAATTTTCTTCAATGGGACGATTCTAGGTCTTCCAAAGATATAATTTATCAACCGAAATTTATGCTTCATGTTAGTGCATTAAAAACGAATACTTCAGAGCCTAGTAATGATATAAAGAGGATCCATTTCTTTTGCATTATCTTTTCCTTCCTATCGGTTCGGTTACCTAAGAAGTTATCTAATTATTAGTTACCAAAGTTCAGTTAATTATGAAAAAAATGCTATAGGATGTATATTATTCGTACCTTTTTAAAATTCATAACAGTTGTTATTTTTATGCATATATCTTGCTTAGAGTGATTTCTGAAGAGTAACTGTATTACATAAATTTTTCTAGCGAAATTTTTAAGTTATTTTTTGATTAGCAATGCTTATGTCAACAACATTATCATCAGTTCAATTTAATTTTAAAAACAAACGTTAAAAATATCCTGGAATCGTCACATATATTTAAAGGACTTTCCAGTATTAGTATGCTAGCGAAAAAGCTTTGAATTAATAAGTGATTAACTGGAAAAAAAGCTGCTTCGTAGTATTGCTTTCAAAGGTTTAACTGATAAATAGGTGCTTCAGATTCTTACTTAATGTAGCTACGGTTCTCCTTATCTTCAATCACTTTTTTCGTTACAAATGGAAAAGAACTTATCATGGCCTAGAAAATAAGTGTATAGATTTTTATTATAGAAAAAGGGAGAGTAATCAGAAACTTTGAAGCATCGACGACTCTGAAAATATTTATTCGAAAACTATTTAGACGATAAAAATCTGATGTTTCACAAGATTAGCGAATCATGATTTTTTTTTTCCTGAGAGAATTGTTAATTTACTACTGTTTCATTTCTAGTGTACAGATAAGAAATTTTTATGTGATCTGGAATAAACTTCTCACAAACTCATTGACGTGTCACTTCCTTTCACAGATGACACCCGATCGGCCACACGCAGTCGTATTTCAAATCGCCCAAGCCAATTACCGAGTCGCGGCTTCGCGACACTCGACGCCATTACACAGCCATTAACTGTTTCCCATAATTTGGCTCCTTAATGCTGCCTTGGCGTATACTTAGAAAGATACATTTTCTACACCCGATCCCAATTTAGGATTTTGATGTTTACCGCAAAGGAAGAGCCATTACAATTACCAGTTCTTGGTAAAATTGCGCACAAAGAAATATTGTTTTGGATTTTTAAAAGTTTACTTATCAAACGTTTTTATCAAACATTTTTTTCTTTTTAAGGGAAATTTTGTCTTAAAATTGAATTTTAATTATTTTCAGTAATTCGTCTTTTCAAATCAACAGCTTTTACAAACTTCAGATATTAACCCTGAAACACACGAGAAACTTCAAAAGGACATTTGTTTTGCTTATTATACTTCTTTTGTTATTTTACAAAATGCTAATTGTATTGTCTTATAATCGTATGAATTTTCACAGGCAATCTTTTCCACTTATTAACTTATTTTAATTTTTGGACCAAAGCGATGCAATTTGAGAGGCAAGCGAAGATGAAGTAGTGCAATGAAAACTCAATAAACATACAAAATACATTTTGTAAGTAATTGCAATAACTGCTAAAGATATTAAAATACATTCTGCATACAATTCTCAAATGTAAGTTGAAAATTTTATATGAAAAAAGCTCTACACCGAAAGAAAAGACACGCAGATTAACATGCGTTTGATGCATTTGCATGTTTGATATACAACTTACATTTTTACCAAAATTATCTATTTGAAGAATGCATTACTGCTTTTTTATGCATTGTTCATACAGTACCCATAATCTCAGTTTTATACAAAACACAAGGTTCAATACAGTTGGATGGCGTTAACTCATGTACATCCAGATAAGAGTGAATTACTTTGCGAATTCTGTACTTTTTAATTTTTTGCTTATACTGCAGTGCTATTTTATGCAATATTTTAATTTGTATTGCACAACAGATTTAAATTTTAAAAGTCGCGTAATATCAAAATTGAAACCACTCAGCTAATTAAAAACATACGCAGACATACACATATTTTTATTTTCAAAAGAAATAAAGCAGATGGTTGCATGATAAGTGATTAAGATTGAATTAGTACTATGTGATGCTTCCTATATATACGGATATTTCAGCATTAGCGATAGAGAATGGATATGAATTGAGTCTTGTAAGGTATAATATGAGATTAAAATTAATTAAATTCATAAATTTACTTTGCTAAATTTTACATTTTCACTCATCGCCTTTATTTAAATCACTCAACTTTTAAAATTTTACAGTTTTCGGATAGATCTTAAAATTTTTAGCATTTTCACTTAAAAGATTGTAAGGGTTACTTCTATCGAAGTCTAAGCAATATACCATGCAGTAGTAGCCTTATTACCATATGCTATCCTATCTATTAAGTTCTGGGTAAAAAATGATTAAGTTTTCTTGTTTCAAAAAGCTTTACAGCAAACGAATCCATTTCTTCTCTTTTTTACACGTTATTTTACAGTGCTAATAACTATATTTAAAAAAACCCTCATAAACCACTATATTATACATAACATCAACTAATTTTAAATAATGGATGAAAATTATTAAGATTGAGAAACATTAGCTACTGAAAAAAAAAATTTTTTTTTTACCCAGAAAAATATTAATATGAGATGTATTAAAACTATTTGTGTAAACCTATATTTTTCAAGAACCATTAGAGCAAATGCGAAATATCTGGCAAAAAAAAATTAAGCAGTAACTAATTAACTACGAGCACTGAAAAAATGTAAAATATAATTGCTGTAAAGTACAACTCTAAAATACAGGCTAATTTCGAAGGCTCGAAAGGGTAACATTTTCTGAATTGTCTCAAAAATTTTAAAGGATAATCTTGCAACAGCAAAGGAAAGGTGTGCTTTTCTCTCTATAACGCTTTGATCTTGAATTTTTTTAGATAAAAAATGGTGTTAAATTTCTTAAAAAAAGGCTATCATTGATTCTGCTGAGTTGAATGATTTTGAATATGTTCTCTCTTTAACCTATTTCTAGTTTACTCAGCTCCATAAAAACATTTTTAGCAGGTTTTTATTTCTCAGTTTACATTCCTTCATAATTAATTGGCAATTAATTACACATTTCTTGGAGACAACAAATTTAAAATTTCTGAAATACAAACGTATATCAGAAAGTGTTGCTAAACCTAAAAGCTCGTGTTTGGAGAAGGAGTCTGTGGTATAAATTTTAATATAATAACTGCCGCACAGCTGATATGGGAATCACAATATAAAGTAGATATAGTGTAATTGTAATAAAACGCAATTATTTTACACTAAATTTTATATTTAGGGTAAAATACTAATTAGAATTCTCGTACATCTCAGATATAAATTTCTTGTCTGTTTATAAGTAGATTAATAACTGGTTAAACTATGTCAGGAATTAAAATATGTCATTCAGAAGTTGCTTGAAATGCAACACATCTAAAGAGGAACAGTATTTATTCTTTGACTTGAGCTGAACAAAATTAAATTAAATGAAAAGTCACTTTAGGTTAAATCAATGAGGTCATTTTAAACTAACTCAACCAATCAGTTATTCCAAATAGCCCTTTTTTTTTTTTTTTTTTTTGGCTTGTGTGTGTTTAGCTTAGTTTATACACTTCATAGTCTGTTTCTGTTTCCAAAGCACTTAACATTCAGAAGTGAAATTTAATAAAATAATATTTCTTCATATATATGCTAAAAGAAAACAATATGCTACAAAACATATAAAATAATACAGCACATAAAAATCATAAAAGTATATAAAAGAATATTTGATTATTTCCTAAGCGTAAATAACAGTTTTTTTCCTTAGATATTATATACTTGCATTGAACTATGTTTATCCTTATATACCTTACAACACGTTTACACTATTATTTCATTATACTTCCTCGGATTTTAGATGCTAAATTGGAAGCTCTGTTATTTAATTCTACCTGATATCGCTTTAAAAGCATAAACATAATAAATTGTGCATTCACGGAAAGACATATGTTATTGAAATGCTTGAAACTGTGAAAACTAATTTTCCTGTGGACGATATTGCACGCTAAAATCTAAATCTAAATATTTTGAATTTCTTTCTTATCTGAAGAATACAAGAGTTATGAGGTAAGTTTGTCAACTAATTATTTACGAGTACGATCTATTTGTCAGCCTTTTACGTGAAGTATGAAGCTTAATCGAAAACCAAAGCTTGGCACTTTGCTATTAATTATAGCTCATATCAATTAACTTCTTTTGTTCATAAGCACGTTAGCTAAATTATTTTACGAAATTATGTAGTTGAAGAGACAGTTTATACCGAGTGCTGCAATTATGAAGTTTGCAAACGGCTTATTGAAAGTTCACATTTTTAGAGTTTTAGCCAAATGCGATTTTGCATTAAGATTTCTGCCAAATTGCTTTTCACATCTCCCTAAACAGAAGAGATGACAGCGCTGTTCTAAAGATTATTATTTTTTTCAAAAATTAATAATCATGAATAAATGCAGTGACCATAGGAGTAACATGTAGATTATCTCAAACCGAGGAAACGAGGGATTTTAAAACATTATCGATTTCATCTCCTCTTTTCTTCACTTTAAACCTGCAATATCACGCTTAAAAAATAAAATAAAATGAAATCTGAAAATCTATAGCAATTGGTTAGACAAAACTGATTTACAATGAAGAAAAGGACAGTATTTTACACCTTCCATAGTATGCTAATTTATTAATAAGGTGTAGGGATTTATATTTACTTTAAATAACCAATTCAGTTTAAGTTATATTTTCTTTAATATAAGTCTTCATTCCCCTAATTGTCAAGGCCAGAATATTTAAATTTGGCAGCTCGCTTGAAGTAATGCAAATTCTACCTTGAGGAGAAAAGGTTTAAATACTGAGTTCTAGAAGGGAAAGTTAGAAAGTTTGGGCAAAAGCGCTGTAGTTTTGTAGCGTGAGCTTCTGTTTTTGCATTTATTGCTGGTTAATGTCGCGTAATAGATATTACTTTGCTGCCACTAGATGTTTGACGCTGTTTTAGGAAACAGGATTATCTGAGCCCTGTAGAGTAACTCTGGTTACTTGTTAATATCTTCGAATTTTTAGTTCTTGTTATTTGAGTTACCGCCCGATTGTGGTATGTTAGCGTCAAGTCGACGCATTGTGAAGTTTAAAGGGTTTAATAAAGGGTACTTTTAACCCTTCTCCTGTGTGGTTTCTACACGTACTTCATCTGTCACATCAGAAGATAGACAAGTAAATCTCATAAAGGAAAGAATACTGTGTAGCCAATTTCAAATTTGGTTTTGATTAAATTTTAGCACAGTAAAAGATTGCTATTTTTCTTGATAGAAGTGCCTTTCACAGAGCTTTATGCTTAAAACAAGCAATAATTATACTGAAATATTGATTATTAAACTAAATTAATGATACGAATGCGATGTCATCGAGTTTATAAACGAAAAATAACGCAGTGGATGAGTTATGCAAACTAAGAAATTTTGACAAGAAATTGAGCACTATATTATATGAATAGCGTTCAACCTCATTATGTAAAAGCAATAATTAATAAATTTGCATATGCTTCAAATTTTCAACAATGAAGGTGGAGGTTTCATTCGCTCGCTTTCAGTTTTAATTAAAAACATCGTCAATTCAAAGTGTGCGCTATTTGTAAGATCCTCAGCTATAACAAGCAAAATCCTGCAATTGAAAATAAAACAGACTGTAATCCAAAACTGTTTCTTACGTCACAGTTTTGCCGAGTTAATTCTAATCAACGTTAAGAGTTCGCGTGTCTTTTGCTTCCGAAACCGAACGCTTCGTTCAGCCAATTCGTCGACGGCGAGCGAATTAAGTAACGCTATATCCACTTAGAGAGCGCGTTCAAGCGGTAAGAGGACATGACTAGCACACGTAATGGCTCTTTAGAAACAAAACGCTCCCATTTTTAGAGAGTGATGATCGACATGAAAGCGTATATCAGCCACAAAATTGCCACTCGTCTTACTTCCTCATTATTTTCTGGAAAGACATTGCATCACAAGAAACATAATTATTAATCGGAAAACATGTAATGAATAACACAGGTAAATTATACTATTGGAATATTTTTGCAATGATAGCTTCGAAATATGCTTCTGACTATATAAGTTTCGAACATTCATGTTTGATAATTGGGTCAGAATAACAGTGAAGAAGCTGACTACCTCTAAATAGCATAAAAAGGGCAGATCAAAAGCATAATTATGTACTATTAGAGAACATTTCATATATATGCACCTAAGGATTGATGTTCATGTAAGTAAAATTGTTTCATACGTATGCAGTTCTCGTATTTTATCTCTACTCTTTTAACAAAATGATTTTTTTCCGTATTTTGTTGGATTAAGGCATCTGTTAGCAGTTAACCAATTCAGACATTTCTGCTGATTCATTTAGCTTTTCCTTACAGAAGTGGCGATTGGCTCTTTAAATATCATAAAATATGGCAGATTTTTTTAGAATTACACATATTACATTTGCTAAATTTCTTAAAATTTTTATCTGGAATTTTTTTACTACAAATCTGCGGTTAAAAACAATAGAAAGGTTTAAAAGAAATACCTGTTAAATTTTTTTAAATACTTTTTTAGCATTTCGTAATAGGAAACATGATTTTAAAATGATACTTTTAAGCAGAAAACAGTTAATGTCACATATTAAATATTATACAAGGACATAAAGTGCTGATTATTCTTAAAAAGCTGTATAGCAGAAATACCATAACATTACATAGCTGATATTTCTCAACATTAGAAAATGCATCATGAGAGAATATTTATTATTAGAAATGAACAGAATATGTATTATAAAAGAATGTATTATTAAAAAATGTACTGAAATGAAAGTTAATTAGTCGTAGGACTAGGATAAATACTGTTAAGTATCCTAAGTAAACAGCTAAAAGTCGTATTATTTTAAAATGGAATAGTGTTTTTTCAATGAAGATAAGAATACTTTGCCATGTTACAGTTATCACAGATTAATTCGAAATAGCAAGAACTCTATCATTTGAAAGCATTTTATCGGTATGAAAATTTTACTCGAAGTCAATTCGTAGCAATAAGTTGACAAGGCCTTCAAGTGAAAAAGGGTTTCATTTACGCAATGTAATGTAAATAAGTTACCCAAGACTCATTACTTTAATTATGATCTCAAACCGCAATATCTGAAACTTCAGGCATATTCTCTGGAAAAAAAAACTCTCACCACCGAATGAAAACATCCCAAATTATCTCAGCTTCTACGAATTCATTACTTGTTTTGCCAGTTGCTTCTGGATAAATGAAACTAAGATAGAAACAAGATCAAAGTTTTACTGAATATTTCTTCTCCATAAACCATATTAAAGTTTTTCAGATATAAGAGCATTAAAGTAACGACTAATGTAATGTACTAATTAATATAGTTTTTGTACTTAATTTACGTTGTATTTACTTTAAATTATTATATGTTTTAAATTATGAAGGTAAGGACGCATACCATGTGCTTTCACATTACTTCACGATGTTTTAGCCTCATAATTCAACACAATCAACTCACAGCTATCACAGATTAATTCGAAATAGCAAGAACTCTATCATTTGAAAGTATTTTATCGGTATGAAAATTTTACTCGAAGTCAATTCGTAGCAATAAGTTGACAAGGCCTTCAAGTGAAAAAGGGTTTCATTTACGCAATGTAATGTAAATAAGTTACCCAAGACTCATTACTTTAATTATGATCTCAAACCGCAATATCTGAAACTTCAGGCATATTCTCTGGAAAAAAAAACTCTCACCACCGAATGAAAACATCCCAAATTATCTCAGCTTCTATGAATTCATTACTTGTTTTTGCCAGTTGCTTCTGGATAAATGAAACTAAGATAGAAACAAGATCAAAGTTTTACTGAATATTTCTTCTCCATAAACCATATTAAAGTTTTTCAGATATAAGAGCATTAAAGTAACGACTAATGTAATGTACTAATTAATATAGTTTTTTGTACTTAATTTACGTTGTATTTACTTTAAATTATTATATGTTTTAAATTATGAAGGTAAGGACGCATACCATGTGCTTTCACATTACTTCACGATGTTTTAGCCTCATAATTCAACACAATCAACTCACAGCTATCACAGATTAATTCGAAATAGCAAGAACTCTATCATTTGAAAGTATTTTATCGGTATGAAAATTTTACTCGAAGTCAATTCGTAGCAATAAGTTGACAAGGCCTTCAAGTGAAAAAGGGTTTCATTTACGCAATGTAATGTAAATAAGTTACCCAAGACTCATTACTTTAATTATGATCTCAAACCGCAATATCTGAAACTTCAGGCATATTCTCTGGAAAAAAAAACTCTCACCACCGAATGAAAACATCCCAAATTATCTCAGCTTCTATGAATTCATTACTTGTTTTTGCCAGTTGCTTCTGGATAAATGAAACTAAGATAGAAACAAGATCAAAGTTTTACTGAATATTTCTTCTCCATAAACCATATTAAAGTTTTTCAGATATAAGAGCATTAAAGTAACGACTAATGTAATGTACTAATTAATATAGTTTTTGTACTTAATTTACGTTGTATTTACTTTAAATTATTATATGTTTTAAATTATGAAGGTAAGGACACATACCATGTGCTTTCACATTACTTCACGATGTTTTAGCCTCATAATTCAACACAATCAACTCACAGCTATCACAGATTAATTCGAAATAGCAAGAAATCTATCATTTGAAAGCATTTTATCGGTATGAAAATTTTACTCGAAGTCAATTCGTAGCAATAAGTTGACAAGACCTTCAAGTAAAAAAAGGTTTCATTTATGCAATATAAAGTAAGTAAGTTACCCAAGACTCATTACTTTAATTATGATCTCAAACCACAATATCTGAAACTTTAGGCATATTCTCTGGAAAAAAAAACTCTCACCACCGAATGAAAACATCCCAAATTATCTCAGCTTCTATGAATTCATTACTTGTTTTTGTCCTGCACGCTTCTTGAAAGTATTGAAGTCTCCATGACAGCAACGTTGTTGGAAGCAATCATAAAATTCAAGAGAGATATATTCATCAGCACGCATTAACTTGAGTGTTGTCAATGGCCGTTGTGAAAAGCTGTCTTCCTCTCTCGATTCGACGGACAGCTTTTGTCATTTCCACCATAAATCAAATCAATGTGCACGCGAAACACGTACAAGCAAAAGTAATCGTATAGAACATCTGCAGAAAAAGATACGCGTAAGAAGTTTAAAAATGGGTGAACAGAAAGTATCTCATATGCCGGGTGATGACAAGCCCTTAATGAGAAAGAGAATGAGGAATGTGTGTTTAAGGTCTCACTTTAATGGCCTTGTTTACTTTGAAGCGCGTTACTGATCCACAAACAGATGTTTTTGGCAGTCAACTCCCTGACCGACAGAGCGTAGAGTAAGCAGGAAAGTGACACTTTTAGCGAAGGAGGCTAGAAAAAAAATGAGAAAAAAAAGTTCTTAAATATTGGGTAAATGGTAAAGTAGCTGATAAGCAAAGATAATAAAGTAGAACTTTTGATGGATATTTATATACAATACGTATTAAGGTGGTAAATGTACTTCTTCGATTAACAATCTCGAAAAAAGATTTGCAGTTAAATTCATATGTCGTCCAGATGCATTTACTAACTTCTCAGCAACTTAATCAGTTATGAGTGATTAATTTTTTTTTTATAAAACCCATCGTTAAGCGAACAGGCAAGACTTCGGAGGCTAGCAGTATGTTGAGCTGGCTGCTCGTATATTTTCGCGATTATCGATATTTTCATGTATTAGAGTGCACAGAAACCAATTGGCTCTTGGAAAGTTCTCAAGCAAAATATCTCATCTCAGGCAGATAGATAGCCATTGCATTAATTTGCCATAACTTTATCTCATGTTTTCATAGTAATTCTTTATAAGAGACGTGGGGTAATTCAGATTTAATTACAAAAAATTAATTGAAAGTAACTTAGAAGCAGTTAATTTAAGCCTATTATTTCAATAATTCAGTTGAAAACAAAAAAGGGAATAGACTTTGAAATAACTGAAATTATAATTTTTTAAAGACAAAGTTTTGAATTTCTCAAAAGATAGAGTTTATTTGAGTTATTTTGTAAGTAGAGTTATTTTGTTTATTTTTTTCAATAAGAAAAGTAAATTCAACAACGGAGCATCAATAATTCAGGAAATGAAATTGATTTCGATTATCAAGAATCTAAAATTGGATACACAATAGCAACGATATAGATACTGTTTTATAAAAATTAAAGGGAACAAATTTAATGAAGCTTTTTTGAAATAAAGTTCTAACGTATTTGAAAGTGCTTCAACCTAATTTTATTTCTAAATTGAAACGTATCGAAACTTCAGTTAAAAATTACTAATCTACGGACCTTAAAAACAAAGATTTAAATCCATAAATGTTCATACGCTTTCGTACATAGAGTAGTGCAGATCTCCCCTGTAATCAGAAAATGTAATTTTTCTAATTATTTGGTCATAACATGCTGCCCATTTGTTTAACTAATGCAAGAAATCGGAGTAGTTCCTGATGGACAGGAAAGTTAGAATCGTTAAGTCTAGGAGTTTTAAAAGTTTAGTTTTAAAAACTGAAGAATTCAACCTTGATTTTACCATTTCTTTTCATACGGGGAAAAGGAATTTTAATTTAAATCCGTGACTTAAACTGATATAGTATTTTATAGCTTTTAAAGTTTGTGCTCACTTTTTAAATTTTTTACAATATTTTACTTATAAAAATTAAAATTTTCAAAAATAGCCAAAGAGAATGAACCTTTAATTGAAAAAACAAAATTTTGTTTAATAGCTCCCACAAGGCATGAGAGCAAGTTGTGAATGAAAAAAAATACCCCTTGCTCTTTTATTAGTAAAATGAGTGTCACCTCAAGGAATTTTCAAGTTTTCTACTAAGTCTTATTCTAATCTTTTAAGTAGTTTTCACAGCAATATTAAAATAAAATAAAAAATGCTACAACAAGTGAAAAACTTCCATTTACTAAATGTCATAAATTTTAAAAGAGCGAAATTTAATTTATACTATGTGCTTATAAATACCTTCATTTCGAAATCAAGATAAACAGATTAATTCTTTTCCACTTAACGATTTCACAATGTATCTAATTTCACAACAGGACTATGCTTTCTTTGACAAATCTGTCCTGTTCCGTTTCTGTCGTATGATTTTATCAACTCAGCTAATACAAGCTGCACTACACAAGAATTTAGATTAAATAAGAATCAATGCACCTTATTAAAGCAAGTACGAGGATAAAACAGAAGCCTTATTTAATATAAACCTTCCGTAGGGTTCATTATACACTGGTGTGCAAAAATTAAGAACGAGACGGTTTTTTCAATATAACTTTGTACAAAAACTTTCCAGATCAACACATTTAATACCGTAAGATCCCCAATACGTAAGGACATGAGTAATGTAAGCAACACTTACTAAAAGAGAAATCAGAGGGATAAAAAGAAGCTTTATTGAAAAAGTAGCATGGAGCGCAATGCGACTGAAGGCCGAAACATCCCTGTGATGGGTGTCCAGCAAGAAACATCCGGTCGTTAATAGGGGATATGATCTCCCCTGACTGCTAGGCAGGTTTCACATCATTTGTGCATGCTGGATATGTGGTTGTTAATGAGCTGTTGAGACACTGCTGCTCGTTCCTCTTGTAGCACCAATCGCAGTTTCGGAATCGTTACTGGCGATAAGTTACGTGCTGCCACGGGTCTCCCTAGTAAGTTCCGTACATGCTTGACGGGATTTAGATCCAGAGACCTTGCCGACCAATCCATGTGTTCAATATCTTCACTCTCCAACAGCTCTTCGACAGTAACTGTGCGATGAGGTGGAGCGTTGTCGTCCATGAAGAGGAACTGAGGACCCATAGCCCTTGTGAAAAGACGCATGTAAGGAAGAAGAACCTCGTTACAATAGCAGTCCCAGGTGACGAACCTCCTTGGGAGATATGAAGGTCGGTCCGGCTACCAAGCATTATGTCTGCTCGAACGAGAACTCCGCGACCTCCAAAACAGTCCCTTTTGATGATGTTGAAGGGGTTATTGCGTGTTCCCCGCTCTGTCCAGATGTGTATGTGTCTAGAATCGCAACTCAGACTAAATCTGCTCTCATCTGTAAAGAGTACTCGTCCCCATTCATTGTCTCTCCAATTCCGGTGTTCCCGGCACCACAGAGAACGCCTTCTCCGATGGGCAGGCGTTAGAGGTACACACCGTACAGGGCGTCGTGCAAACAGACCACCACCGTGCAGTCTTCTGGCCACGGTAAAACGCGATATGTCGCCTGTGTCGTGTGTCTAGCGATTTCTCCCGCTGTGTAAGGCAATATACCGGTCATCTGCGGGTGTGGTTCCTCGTGGACGACCACTACTAAATCCCCGGATAGCTGTTCCTGTAGTTTGAAATTGTCTCCAAAGTCGTGAAACGATGCTGTGAGCAATTCCGAACTCTGCAGCCACACTTGTCACACTGCGGCCTTCCTCCAACTTCCCAATGATTCGACCTCGGGTAAAAGCATCCAGATGTCGTCTAACAGATTGATTATTTGCCATTTCTCGCTGAGGCAGCAACTCGGTGTGATTTTAACTGCTATACGGCGTGCAATCTCTTTGCCAGAAATACTGATCTTACACCGACAACATGCTTTATACTACTCAGACACTCCCCCATTCCGTCTACCTGCATATCTGCGCATGTGCTACCGTACATCACCTTACTTAATCTCCTGATTGGTCTTTCTATCCGCTCTGCCTCTTGGTTCAGCTGATATGCTAATTTTTCGACTTCGTCCTTAATTTTTGCACACCAGTGTATGTTACCATTCCTGCGAAAATACCAAATTTGTACACCCGCAAAATAATTATCTGCAAACTTTAAAGAAAAAATCTGATGTGTACACCACATGACTTCCTTGTACGGAATATTAAATTATACGCACTTTGCATTTCATTTAAACTTATTGGATTGAATTAAATCTCCTTCATCGATAGCGCATAAACTACAATAGAATAAATACACTCTTTAAAATTACTATATTTGTTTACCATAGCGACACTCTGGTACTAGGTTCACTTAACCTCATTAATTTTATAACTCAGAATGCACAAAAAATATGTATATCATATGTAGAATTACCTAATCGTTGCACATGTTCTATTCAAATACTAGTATAATAAATCTAAAATGATGTGTAAAAGAAATTAAACAAACAGAAAGAAACAGTTTTTCACAGACGATTCAGTATTTCTCATTCAATTAATTCAGCTCTCACTTCGCGACAAGGTAAAAATACATGAAAACTCAAAATATCTATATTAAAAATTACGAAGTAAATCTTAAACGCTTATTTCGTCAAATAAATTCCTGAATGGATTAAGCATAATTTAACTAGCAATAATAAAAGAAAGCGTTATTATTGTTACGAAGCTTAATTTCTCTAGATTTTCAACAAATCCACTATTGTCCTAAGTCTCAAATGTAAACAAATATGACTTCCAGGGCAAAAATGATTAGGCTTAGCCGCACTTAAACAACTTTTAAATTGTTGATAATTCTATGATTCTTTCATGCAGGTTTACTAAAGGCATAAATACCTTAACCGGAAGATAAAAACAACACAATTCAATCATTTTTAAAGCAAAAAATGCCCAATTTACCAACATATAAGCATAAAAAAACTGAGCTGACTGAGCCTCACATACATATATTTATAGACTTTTGGTGTGGCCGATTGTAACCGAAATAGGAGGTGCACATCTACATGTTATAGCAGTCCCATATACAAAATTTCAAAGTTTTGAGGCTACTCGTTTTTGAGTCATGCGAGATACATACATACATACGTGCGTATGTGCGTATGGCGTATTTATGTAAGTATACGTACTTACATAAGTACAGACGCCTCGAAATAATCTCTTCAGAACTTATTTTAAATCAGTTTTATAATTTTTTTTGGGGAAAAAGAGTCCTTTATTCTGTCCTTACGTACGGACGTCACGCAAAAGCATCGTTAAATTGCATTTGATAGCGATCAAAATAGATATTTGCGTTGAAATATGATACCCGAAATTTTTCACGATTACAATACTTCCTTTTTACTTCGTTAAAGGAAGCAAAAATGAAATAAAATAAAGAAATAAATGAAAAAAGAATGAAAAGAATAAAGATCATTAACTACGGCTTTAACCCCTTATTCTCTAACTAACGCAAACGTTACATACAACGCTGAGAGTTAATGCCTCCTGTGACAGTTGCGATATTTAAGTATAGTTCAACCGTCTCAAACGCAACCCTGGCTGGCATTCTGCCAAAACACATAGACTCGTCCAAAAGGGGCGTACTGCTGCTACTTACTTGCTGTTACGTGGAATGTCAAGTGAAAGTCTTTTCATCTCCGGAAAAAGATATGCTGGAGGGAAAAAAGTCCTCATCCTTCCACCCTATTTTGAGAATAATTCGGTCCAAATGGCGCATGCGTGTTGCGCTCGTGGTCGTGGATGAGACGGTCGAACTATAATAATGTCAACCAGACCTTGCTGTCTAAGGGAAGGGAACGAATACGGCTCATTGCAGCAAAGCAGCATGAAAATAAAAAAAAATTTAAAAAAAAACTAAATGAAACTTCCATTGTTAAGCAAGTGAACATCAGGTCCTCGCTTTCACCAAAAATCTTAATAGAACTGCAAATTCTACTTAACAGCGTAGTCAAACGCTTACTTAAGGGCTTCACGAGATTGCTGATATGCTATTTTTGCCAGAATAACCCTTTGTTGAAAATTACAATATGATCAGTTTTGGGTAATTGCTAACCATGTTTTGTAGAGTAGTTGTCGTTAATTATTTCCCAACTTGTAACTTTATGTTTTATATACTATATTATTCCAGAAACGCATCGAATTTAAAGAATATTCACACATACATCTCAATAACCTCACTTACCTAGAACTGAAAAACATTTTCTTGATCATAAAACGTATACTTCATATCCTTTACATCCTGCATTTATATCCAGCAGTCACTGACAGGAAACATCGCAATTACCTGAAAGTTTTGGAATAAAGGAGTTGAAATATATGAAAGTTGAATAATGGAAGTAAATCCGGCATTTTGTAGTAATTTGTCTCTGAGGAATTAAATTTAAAGAAAACACTGGTTTCTCTCACGTGAGCAATAAATTCTTATTTTCCGGAACCAAGAAATCTATCAAAGTAACCAACATAAACAATCGATAAATACATTTTTAAGTATTTGTAAAATATCATAAACCGAAAATTCATTGATATGTACCAATAACAAAGAAAATATAGTTCTAGAAATCTAAAAGACTACCAAAAACGCACTGTCAAACCGTTTAGGAAAAGTTATAATAATTTCTTAGTTCTTTGTATGTTTTGTCAAAATTATCATTAAATTCATTGTGCTGCTATCTTTTCTAACATTTCTGAAATATTTTTATTTGAATACATGTCCTTGAACTTATTTAGCTGGTTTTAAAGTATTATGCATACCGTATACACACATTGAACAATGTGTGGGTAATGAGACAAACCAGCTCTGAAAAGGGTCTCATGCTGTGCATTATCTTCTTCATTCTTTTTTTCCTGAATAAGCAAGAATACAGATAATTAAGGGAGAAAGTAACTTTGTCAGAAATCTCATTTACTTTTGAAGTTTTGTGAATTTTCTCATTCAGTTATTATGGTTATGATAAATTAAATGTTGTATATGCTCTAAGAATTATATAGCTCATTTATTTATTTAAAAAAAATGGCAGTTTGAAAGTCTCGTCTTTTAGATTAAGTATTACTAAAATGTTTTGCAAAGTCAACTGCCTCAGTATTATTATACAGAAATTCATGTCAATATTACCTGCGCTCATGAAAGATTTATCTACTAAGTGTGGTTTTCACTATAAATTAAATATAAAATATTCTCAAACAGCTATAAGAATTCAGTGTTAAATAATATAATGCCAATTTAAAATTCATATTTTTTGTTTTAAAATAAATGTGTTAAAATCTTATAGATTCAAAAAAGAAAACGACAAAGGCGATTGAAAAAATATTCTAAGTTGGAAAAACTTTGACCCAAAAAGTTTCGTTTTTGATAATTTTAAGTCAAAAAAAAGCTTTCTTTCCATGGCTCAATATAAATTCCACATGTAGTTTAGATTTCTTTTCGAGTTCCCTCAAAATATGGCTGCAATTAGAATCCAAATAATGCACTACATCCTGGATATTCGGCCTCCGTTGACTGAAAATAACTCGATCTTGATATATCTTATTAAAAAGCAAAGATTTAATAAACTACAGAGTTTGATTTTTTTTTTTTTGGTAGCATAAACTAGCATCAAACTTCTAACAGACTTGGAGCGTATCTCAATGATAATAGAGTCTTGAAAAGGTTTAAAACAAAATTTTATTAAATAAGAACTTGAACATAAAACGCACGTCTCGGGCTTACAAATTAGCCACACTTATTACGATGAAACGTAAAGTAATAATCAAATTCAAAAGTTAAACTAAGTCTAGTAGTCAAAGATTACACAATTGATTTAACGCTAAGTTGGCTCAAAATTTCTCGCCGGCGTAATGATTTAAATGTCGGTAGCCATAACGCAAAGCCGGAGAATTACAATCTTATCAGAGCTAGCAAAATCTGGTAACGTGATCTCGAGAGGCAGAAACACGCTGGGTTTAATGTCCAAAACCCTTGACTTACTCTCAACTTAGTTGCACTCTGGTGAGAAAACGGAAAGAAGTAATAGTAAATCTGAAGTTATAAATAACTAGTTACTTAAAATAATAAAAACCTTACAAAGCTTAAATATAATCATTATCTTGGGACACTGGAGTAGATTGTGGTATCATACTGAGGATTCGAATGATGCTTTCACATGATGAACACCAAGTTCAGCGTTTGTTAAGTGGCTAAAGGTAGGATTTTAAAAACAAAAATCCGGAATATTTCGCCAAGTATTTCAACCTTCTGCTAAAATAAGATTAAATAAACATATATTTTCTTATGTAAACTGGGTAGAAACACGTGAGTTATTTTAAACCATGAAAGGTTACTTATTTTTATCAGGTTATTCCTGAATTATAAGGTTTGATTCTAAGATTCTAAATTGATAAACTTATACGATTATTATAAGGTATCATCTTACAATAAAGAAGCTTAAGTAAGTCTGTGTTTGCTTTTGAAAAAAAAATAATTAGAAATGTAATATAAATATGTAATCAAAAAAAAGTTTAAATATATGCAAAAGTGTGGCAAATAGAAAGTAAAATGCATAAAAATAAAATTTGCATTTGTGCTTTGATGAAAACTTTCCATAAAAGAACGACACATAAAAGAGAATCCTGGATGATTTGCATAGTATTTCAAAACATTTTAAGTAGTATCTGTATTATACATTAGAAGAGAAAGCTCCCAGTATCTACGATTAAGTATTAGTAGCATAAAAAAGTTAGTAATGAAATATTCCACCTAAACTATGTAGAATGAATTTGTATTGGTTTTAAGTCTACTAATACGTATTACAGAAAATATTATCCATGAATGACAGCAGAGCACCTTATGTTGATATTCACATAAATTCCATCCTGTAACTTGTAGAAAAGTATATAAGAAATATGTGGAAATATAAGACTACTTTTGGAGGAAAGGAAATGTAATATCAAGTACTTGAAACAAGAAAAAAGTGAAACATAAAATAAAAATATGACAAGAAATGCTTACAATTAAAACACCGCCAACCGCGAGTACTTAATATAAGTTGACGTTTCACATTCAGAGTAACATAGTCGGAGACTACACAAAGTGGTCTACTTAAGCTGGCTCAGTAGTATAAAGGTGCGTTTTAACGTCGAATAGCGAAATGATTAAAGCCGCGATATGCACTGGCAGAGCTGGGTGATATAACATAAACTGAAGTTGACGCTGTCAAAAGCTTTAAAACACTCAAAAACCCTTGACTTAAATACTCAATTAACTAATTTTTATTATAGTCGGGACTACCAAAAAGGAGAGGTAATAGTAAATACTTAAATTGCGATTACTTAATTAACATAGGATACTCTACAAACTCTACAAGCAAAATTCCTTAAATATGTACAATTATTATAAAGATTATTACATACTAACCCCTTTCCCCTTTTTCCTATACCCCTTTCTCATCTTAATTTCTGTTAGCATTCTTATTCTCCATTTTCTACGTTCTTAAATTTTTTTATAATTAAGGTAATATTGTAACTGGTTAATGTGGGTGTTAAAATTAATAGCTAAACATCCCCATTAATAAAAAAACTCATTTATTAAAATTAGCATTTTCATACTTTTATTTCTGCAGAACTATTTTTTTTAATACCTGGGCATCCATTTTTTAAGCCATCTTACCTTCAATGTCTAGCTACAAGACTGAAATTAAATGTACAGCCGATTGAAATTAATGCGCGCATTTATTGTCAAATTCATTTAATTTATAGACCAGTACTAGCATAACATCCACTAGCTGAGCAATTAATCGATTGTTCTGGAACTTCCTTGCTACATCCTGGTTTCGATTTCAGAGGGGAAAAAAGATTGAATACATCGATGTTGTCCTCTACATATGTTTAAAACGTTTTCCACAAATTTCTCTTTTGCAAACTAACAGTCTAGAAAACAAATTGAATATCAGTTTTCAATTTGTTGGACAGTTTCCTCAAAAGATTTGAAAAAACGGGCAATTTACTGAAATTGTTTTACTTATAATGAAGTACCCTCGAAATAAGACTCTGCTGGTTTCTATCCTTAAATATTAACTCTAAACCCAATATGCATCCAATTAAAAAATTCTCGAAAAGAAGGCATATAAATTTACGGAAACAACTTTTGTATAATGAGTGGTATGAGTTGCGTAAGTAAAAAAATATAACTTTTCACGATCTAACCAGATTTCCAATTAGTGAAATATTCATTATACTTCAATTAGTTAAATGCAAAGTTTCTTACGTCAAGTGCAAAATCGCGAAATTACTACGACTTGCTAATTCAGTCTATCATGGTATTGACCTGACTTAGAACGTATGATTTCTCAGTTTCTCCTTCAATTTTCTTACCACTTCTGGCAAAAAACACACCCCTGAAATCAGTTATATCTTAAGAATCTCAGCTTGGTCGACACTCAGATATGTTTTAAGAAAAGTGAAAAAAATTCCCTCTCTTTTACAATGGGTTCTTGATCAGGAATGAGAGAGGACACCTAGATGTTCCCTAAATCTTTTCATTCCCTGCATCAGGAAAGAGACGAAACATACTAACCTTTTCTACCCCGCTGCTAATGCCACTGGCAGTAATCTTAAACTCTCTCTTTCCAAAGAAAAGCAATTAAGTATTAATGCATATTCAAGTCCAAGAATATATACTACTGGTTTAATTATGATTAAAAATCTCGACTTTAGTTCTCAGAGAAATTTTTCAAATTCTTGCAGATCTGTTGATGCTACCAAACCATCATCTGTCTATGTATAAATGTTTTAATTGAGGTTTCTTTTTAATCCATAGCTCTAAGGGATTCAAAACTAGTCCAATAACAGAAAATCCATTAATTAAAATATTATTGTTATTAAAATAAATAATAATAGACTCAATTAAAAAAAAGAAAATCTGAAAGGTTTCAGATTTTAAATTACGTCCAAAGGGGCGTTTTTTTAACATTTTGTGTATTACCATTATTTATTAAATATCATGTTCTTCGCACTTAAACCATAAAATTCAGTTAAAGAACAATATCGCAAAATCATTTTAAACTGAGCATATCTTTAGAATTCCCTATACACAGTCTCACGCGCTGGAGATAAAAATGTTTTTCTATACAACATTGCCACTGCTGAGATAAAAATGTTTTTCTATACAACATTGCCATTGCTCGTTTTGAAATCCTTGAGTTTGTTAATCAAAAATTCGCTAAAGTTTTAAAAAATGTGAAATCGATAATAAAACATATTTCAAATTTCAAATTTGGACTTCCAGATGCCCATATTCGCAGCAGGATTACGTCATTCAAAATTCGATGGCTGTAGGTACCGTCGTTTTATCACAATGCGAGAAACATACATACATTTATGCACATTCTTTAGTACTTAATTTCTTTAACTATAATACAGGGCTGCAATATTTGGTGGCAAGCGAAAAGCGAAACTAAGGTATATTACATTATCCAGCTTGGAGCAAAGTAAAGATTCAAGACGATGCACGTGGAAAAAATGGTGGGAAGCGTGAATCATTCGACATGGCAGACATAGACTACGTGATCCAAAACAGTGGATGACGAGCCTGTGGTCTTGCATGACCGGCGGCATCATAAGGCGGACTCCTTTTCTGTGACGTCATTTTGTCTACTGTAATGACTGTTATGCTGCCATCTGCTTGCCTACTAGCGAGGAAGCAATTGATTAAATTAAATTTAAAAGCCTGACATTCTTCCCAGTTTTGCTAAGTGTGAACATTAGTAGAGTTTAGGTTGTCCGAGCCGGTTGACTTTCTAGCTTCGAGTAGAGTAGCTGGTGATGTAGTCTGCTAATTTATTGTACGTTCAGCCAGTAGTTGTATGTCAAGGTGACTTAAGTTTTTGGTTGTATAAATTTTAAGTTCAATCCATTAGCCATGAGAAAATAAAGTTTTAAGTTAACTTTTACTTTTTGTGTTATCGCTTGTTTCCACAGTCAGTTTAAGGCAAAGGGTGATAAATCCCCATCACAGTAAAGGTAGCTTTTGAGAGAGAGTAAATTTCGTAGAGGTAATTAATTAGCTAATAAGTCGGTTCTTACATATTTATCTATATTTTTCTTAATTTACAAATTTCTTTACTTGATTACAACTTAGATTTACTAATTTTTCACCGCCCACCATAAATAATTAAACAAGTAATGGGTTTGGGATTCATACTTTGTGTACAGAATGAATCGTTAAAACATTTCACTTTTCGGGTTGAGCACTGAGTGCTCTCACCGCTTATAGTATTAAGGGAAGAGACTCCAGTTAGGCGTTACGAGCCCTATAATCATAAAATCTCCTTTTATATAATGACAGCCACAAAACCGTGACGTCATGAGCAACCACCCCTTTTACTGTTTAATTGAGTTTCAGTCTGTTATTTCAAAATCGTGCTCCAGCAATTATTTGAATGGATATAAGTATAAGCTGGATTGCAGATTATATCACCGTTGTAAAAATATCTTACATAGTTACAAAACAGAGATCGAATTTCAATTGTGTAGGCTAGGGAAGAAAAAAGAACTAAGAAAAGATTGAAAAGCTTTAGCCATGCCTTTTAAATAAATACCAGTTTGGGTATTGTTCTGGTTGATTACTTTATTAAGATGTCATTCTAACTATTTATTCATTAGTTTATTTGATTCATTTAGAGAGTTTAGAGCTGTTGTTTCAAGGTTTAAAAAGAAGTGAATGAGACTGGCAAGTATTTATGACTGATATCTCTTTCGCGATATAGAATAAACTCAGATTCACAACACTGTATAAATTCTCAAACATACAGTATTTAGTTCATAGTATGTGAAATAATTATGTATGCTAATTTCTGCAATGCTATTAACTGTTAATAATATTTTTAATTAATGTGAAAATAATGAGATAATAGTTCCTGACGTACAAGCAGAGAATATTAATCCTAATGTTAAATGAACATTTTTCCAATAATTTTCACAAATTCCACACAATAGCTTTCTTCAAGCGTTTCAAAGTGCGTATTCATTCTTTTCGAAATAATTTTTATGCTTTCAAACATATTTTAAGGCTATCATGATTTGTTAAACATATACAAAATTCTGATGATCATCTGTGCATTTGTCACTTATTAACAAAGTTAGCAATTTGGATGCATTAAAAACTCAGGTAGTTTATTTGAAGAAATATTTACGGCATTTAGAGTTCATCAAATATCTCATGCGAGAGAAAATATATGCCCTTCCGTACATGTACCTTAGTTTACATCATTTAAACAAATTCTTCATAATAATTTTTTTAAAATAGTTTAGAGCCTTCCTATAGTTATAGATGAAAAAATATATCAAACGCTTTTACTGAATGACTATAGATGAAACGAATTTGATAAATAGTGAAGCCTGAGCAATCAACATTGTTTACGAAGTCTTGTTTAAAAGTTCCAGTCTGCCTAACTTAATGCTGTGACATAATAAACATACATCATGAATAAAAAAATATACTGAGCATTAATTTGAACACAAATCATTAATACGGTATTAAATGGTACAGTAAATATTCCGTTTGCTATGGTGCCATCTCTATAACAAACGGTTTATGACATTGCCAAAGACTTAAAATCCCAGTTCAGTTCTACAGATGGCTATTTAATGCCACCTCTCTAATATCAACAGATTTTTCCCCTATTAAGAATCTACGCAAAATCTCTATTTTTTCAACTTATTCAGAAGTTCTATGTTTAGCTGGTTCGAGATCACCAGCTACAAGGAAATGAAATGAGCATCTGAATAATAGTTAATAAAAAGCACTCGAATGTTAGGAGGACAGAGACCTTAGGAATAAACGCAGCTTACAATTAAGCTAAAAGCACAAATATAATACAACTAAAAGTGAAATTTTATTTATTCTTGATTAAAGTAAAAAACACCAGGTTATAATCTGATATTGCAATTGTCAGTAAGCAGAAATTCCTGGTAAATACTACTAACAGTCATTTCCAAAATACATTAGGATTCACGGGAATGTTCCTTTAAAGCCCCGATATATGTGAAAGCGTCTTCAAGTAGATACCGTTGCCTCCGAAGTACTCAGCTTGCCACTACTATTCTTACTTAGACCTCGTTCATATTCTGAAAGATGGCCTATTTTTAGAATGTTGTTGAGAACATGTTTCGCGTTTTGTTCAGCTGTATACAAATGTCTTCCATTCTTCAGTGACACTTTTAATTTTGGAACTGGGTTGAAATCACAGAATGTAAAGTTGAATGAATAAGCAGGATGATCAAACCGAGTAACAGCCTTTTTGCCAGCCAAAAAACTTCTCACAAAACTTTTCACTATGACTGTGAATGACAGGCACAAATATTACAGAAAACTTTCTCATACCCAAATCTTCATTTAAAATTAGGCTAAATGTTTCAAGATATTCAGTCAATTCTTCAGTTATCAAGCTCGCGCTTCTTTGACTCTTGCATCCCATATTATGTTACATTATGGTTATTCAATGTAATTATAACGCCAAAAAAGAATTAGAAGATCGATCAGAAGTTCCAATGAGTAAACAAATAAATTGCGCCCGAGTTGTCGATTTAAAGAACAGTTACTAATACAATTAAGTGTACCGCGGAGACAAAGTCATATGAAGGCTCGGCGCATCGATGGGAAAGATCTAGAACATAACAAAACTATGTCAGAACGGGAAGCCAAACTTTCGGTATTTATGGGGGGGGCGGTGATGGACCGCTCTACGACATTCATTAACGTTTTCATAGAAATGCACAGCAGTGACATATCACCTCCATTGCGCCAGTGGTCGAGTAGTTAAGGCCGATGAACAGTGATAGTTCATCCGGATTCAAGTTCAGTCGAACAGACTGGCTACATGGGTGTTTTTCGCCGTTTTCCCCATGTTTGATGTCAACAAAGTTTTCGTCGAAGGCAACTACTGTTACTAGTCAAATGACTTTTCTGTACTTTCCATATCGGAATATGATATCTTAACCTTTTCGGTTATCTACATTATATAAACATAAGTACGCATAAAAAAATTAAAACGGCTAACTTCAAGCTCTAAATTTGTAATACGGAAATTATAAGTGAAAAACAGAAATTTCCAGATGTTTTCTCTAACTTTCACACGGAATGCCCGAAATGTTTTCAGATCGCTTCGTAGCTCTAAAGGTTAACATGACACTATATTCCACAAATGGCCAAACTCCGGCTCTCCGACACTTTAAGTGCGGCTCGCGAGTTGCTTGGGATCCTTTGCCACCTGAAATGCGATTTGTTTTGAATAAATAGTTTAATTTTTTAAACAAATGGAATTTGAAAAAAAAATCATTCAGTGTCACGTTTCTTTGTTAATCGCTAATTTAATTTCTGATATTATGTACGTAAAAATTTGATAGATTTCAAACTTTCCACTGCTAGCTTATCATCAGGCATCAAACACGTTAAAATTATAAATAATTCTATTTCTGATAATTGCTATTTTGGTTATGTTACTTTCTGAACAGCGGTCATCGGAATACACAAATATGAAGTTAATCTAAAACGAAATGCTAATATTTTTATTTAATTATTTTCCCTACTATTTTTTAAGTAAATTTTATTTCAGGCTGTATCTTTTTACATTCCTCTGTGATCCCATTGTTCACAACAGTTGTGATCCACCTGGAAGATTTGCTATTTGTTGTAGGGTACTACTTTTATTCAGTCCTTGAATGCGGGAGGAACTGCTAAAGAACCTGTGTTGCCTTGTTATACATATAAAGCTCTTTTAATCTGTGGATGAATTTTACAAAGATTTAAATTTTGGTGGAGTGAACCTTCAGCCTCTTACTTGGTTAGGAGACTTGTCTCAGTTTTCTACGGAACTCCTTCAAAATTTATTTCCAATCCCTAGCAAGTCGGGAATTTTTATGTAGTTGCTTCACAGATTTCGCAACCATCATAATAATATGCTTAATGAACACTTTTCTTACATGAAACTCGTATCTTTCGTAATAACTGCTTGGTAATTCAAGGCAGAGATCATAATTTATCATAATAATCACAATGGTTGCGTATGCTGAAATATTTAGAGTCGTAGGAAGAATCACTTGTTTGACAGCGATTTAAATTTTTGTCAAAATGTTTAATTCCCATTTTATCAAATATTGTTATTCCAGATAAAGATCTTTTACCTTAATCATCAAATCTTCAAATCAATAACGTTACCTCAAGCATTGAGGGATTAACAGAACATAAACGACTCTCTTCTCCAAAGTTTCTGTTAAAATCGGCACATTGATTTGGTGAAATGTTTTTAGCTTGTGATATTTTCCCGTATTTTTCGATATCTTGTTTGATGACCTTCTTTCTTTCTATCTCGCACTACGTTAGAGGCATTTTGCTGCAGTAGCTTAGAGGCACTAGCTTAGAATCGCCGATAAATATCGCACTAGGTTAGAGGCATTTTGCTGCCCGGCATATCTAAAATTTTCACCCCTTAAGTACTGCCGCTCTGCAGCTGCGATGGTTGCCTCGGTTCTGATTCCGGCATTCACTTCTTTTAATCTGCTGATATTTTTGTCTTCGTAACTTTTGATGAACATGTACGTCTGATATGTCTTTCATGAAAGCTTAGTAGCCAAACGAAAAGTTGTACAATGATCTACTGCTTGATCACTACAAATTTCAGGCAATAATGTGAAATTTTGCTCCTGTAAACGTTTAAAGTCTGATCTTTTATTTTCTAAAGTATCCTATGCCTACAGACTCCATTTCAAACTCCATTTGAGATTTAGTTGCTGCACGCAGGTTAAGGAACCCAATGGAAAGTTGTATTATGTAACCGTTAAATTGACAATAATTTATTTTAACTTTCTTCTGAGTTATTTTACTTAGAAATTCAAAGTGAGACAACGGGACACTAAGTCGTTTGACTGCCTTTATGGGTCCAAAAGTTAGAATATGGTGGATTCGTACACTTATTTGGCAAGATCTTAGGAACTAAGCTATTGTGCAGACGTCTGCCGCGTTACAAAAGGAGTTTCCGCATCGAAGATCTATACATATCCATAGAAATATGAAGAGTTACGCGTTCATGTTATATCTGGGATTTACGCGTTCATGTGGTAAGGGCGGGTTGCCGAGTTTCGAAATGAGATATCCCATTTGCGAAATAAATTCATTGCAGTAGTGACAGGTATGCTTTCTTTCTGTAACAGTAGTTTTGATTTGCTATGTATTTGGAAAAGAGCTCAAAATTAAACAGCTAGGTTGAAGAGTTCGGCTGGAAAACAGACGGGATATGTGCTCGTCAAAACATTTGTATAGCCCGGCATGAACTACTAGATTTATTAGCAACAGGTTATGTATGTCCAGAATTATCGTTGCAACTCAAGAGGTGGTTTTCATGCCCATGAACTTCGTTATCTATGTCCAAACTTATCAGGACACTTCGAGAAATAGTTTCAAGAATTTTCAGTGATACGCATGAACTTCGTTATCTATGTCCAAAATTATTGGAATGATTCTAGAGATAGTTTTGAGAACTTTCAATCATGCTCATGAACTTCGTTATCTATGTCCAAAATTATCGGAACGATTCGAGAGATAGTTTCAAGGACTTTGCAATGATGCGTCTGAACTTTATTATCTATGTCGAAAATTATCGGGACGATTCAAGGGATAGTTTAGAGAATTTTTAATGATGCGCCGTGTACTGATTACTAAAAGATTCTGGCATTGGATGCCATGCTGAAATACTGTATCAATCAGGGCCGCCATTAAAGATACTGATTATTGAAATACCATTGAAATTGCAATCATATTCTTTTTTTTTTTTTTTTTTTTTTTTTTTTTTTTTTTTTTTTTTGTGATTCAAAAAA
>KK113577.1:436889-461071 GCA_000611955.2 Stegodyphus mimosarum | reverse complement strand
TTATTTTTTTTTTTTTTTTTTTTTTTTTTGGTAAATTCTTCTATATTGGGCATCAGTAAAAGTGGTAATGCCAAAATTTTGGTAAAAAATATTTAACAATTTCTTAGGTTAGGATCCAAAGATTCGAATCATCTCACTATGTTGATCCTTATGTTAATTGTGTAGAGAAACAAAATTACTTTTTAAGCAAAAGCCTAAACAAGTTAAAAGCTTATTTTTAAATAAATGTTCGTTCTAGAATAACAGTTTCTCTGCATGGTACGTTGACGTGTATTATTTAATTTAAGTATCTATAAGACTACTCATGAGTTTAAAAATAAGAACAAAAACTCCATTTTGTTTTAAATAATGATTTGTAATTTACTCAAATAACATTTTTTATGTAATTGTAGACCAATGAATTTCCGATTAATTTTACTTCTGCTAAAATAAAAGAATAATAATTGTGGACGGAGAGGTATAAAGCAAATCAAAAGAAAATATTTGGTTTTTCTACCCGAAGAAAAAACGTTCGATTACCCAGCAGAAGAGTTACAAATTTTTATTTTCTCGGAATTTAACTTTTCTGAACACAAAATAGTAGCTATAAGATGCATTTATTCATATTTATATCTAATCATATATTCATTAATTTACTTCAAAAGTTTTTTTTATGTTCAAGACCTGTCTTATTATTTTTGAAACGATATAAATGTGGACTTGCGGCTGTCGAACGTTCATAAAATCTATCAAGCGGCACCCATCGCCTTGACGTTTGGCCATCCCTGCATATTCTTTCTAAAATACTGTAGCAAAGTATAATGGCACATGCAATCCTTCCGATATGTCCACAGAATTCAACATGGGCATCCTTTAAAGGAAGAAGAAACACTCATTTGCGGACAATTACAGCAGTTGAAAGTTTTTGCTTCGTATGCTAACGTCCAAACGGATCGCCCGTCGTTCTGTTGGAGAAAAGGAAAAATATTCAATAAGAACAAACAAGTAGTAACCGACCGTAATCATCCGGCGGAAGTGACGTCACAGAAAAGGTTGCGACCCGGCCATCGTGGAAACATGCGACATCCGGAAGTGACGTAGATATGCTTGAATGACGTCATGCACGATATTTTTTTTCCGGTAAGCGCAATATGTTTTCAAACTTTTTTTTTATGGCAACGAGATTTTTTTTTCTTGTCGATCTCTTGAACCACGTGTTTGCAATGACATTATTTTTAATTTATTTTCCATATTATTTTTAATTATTTAATACGTCATTATTTAATCTGCCATTGCTTTTAATATAGCATCTTATTATTTAATATTCATTCGTTTTAAATTGATTCTATTATTTATTTTAATAACAATGCTATTTCAATGAAATTTAAAAAGTTGGAATTCGAATATACTACCTCTCAAATGGGAGATGCGCACGATACCATAAAACCATGGTTCCTCCCCGTGAATACTGTTATTTGCCCTTGCAGCACCGAAAACAACCATGATGTTACTAGGCTGAAGAACTGTGCATGCGCAAGCCTGTTCCAATATGCCGAAAGCGTTTCATGTATCCTTAACTGCGGATGAATCACTCTAATAACCATCTCGTTAACAATAAGCTTTTTAATTCAGCCAATCAGCCTGTTTGTTTCTTGAAGTGGACATAGATTTATTTTTGCTTTATAGATCGCTAAATTTATTCTTCGCTATTTTAAATGCAATCTTTCTCCACATTTTAAATTTTCACAAGCATACTTTTTACATTGTTTTCTTTTTTTTCCTTTTCATTCCTGTTAAATTAAATTCATTATTTTTCTCATTCCCCGTTAACATTTTTTTGCAAACGTAAATTTTACTTTTGATTTTGGCAAATTAAACTTTATTTCTACCAAAGTGAAATTATTTTTTATATTTCTTTTCACCTTTTTTTATTTCCCAAAAGCTTTCTTCCAAGTTTTTACCGCTTCATTTTTTTACTTTAAAAAAATACAAAAGTAATATTCATTTTTACAAGTTTAATTTTTCAGTTTCGCTTTTTATTTTAAAAAGTTGTTTTAATATTTTGTCACTTTATTTATTTTTCAAAAGTAATATTTATTTTCATAAGTTTAATTTTTTTCTCTTTTCGTATTTTTTTTGCAACCTTTATTTTTATTTTTTTCTGTCCGTACTTTACTTCTCATTCTTAATTAAGTTAAATTTATAATACTTATAATAATCAAAATCCATACCAAAAGTATTTCATTTCTTATTTTTTTATACTGCAAACATTTACGCTAATTTATTCAGAACCCTCTCATTTATTCAGCAGAAAGCTTGGTTTATATAACTAAAACATATTAACTCTTTGAAACATTTTACAAAAAAAATCTTACTTTTTTTTTTTTGTATACATCCTACCTTAAACCGCTAAACAGACGCTTATGTTTGATTTTCGGTGATGATTCGTGGGATGTGAGGGAGTATGAAGCTCTACAGTATACTCAAACTTAGCAGAGACTTGAATTATTTCTTAACAAGGTAAAGAGTTGTCGAATTATTTTTAACTATAGAGAAGAATATTCACATTTTAAAGTATTATTTAAAGTCGAATTTTAGCCGGATCAGTCATGAAGAACTCAAAATAAAGCTTGAAAATACATGTAGAACTGATGTTCAAGCATGGAAATGAAGGCATATTTCTGTTTCCTAATTTGGAATAGTTTTTCTTAAACCTGTAGCGTCATTATTTTTTATGAGTCTCAAGGCTTTTTAAAACATTTATTCTGATTTAAGATACGCATTTCAAATTATTTATTATTTAACATTGCTTAACATTGAACTCTTCAAATTCTTTATTATTTAGCATTGTTTAACATTGAACTCTTCAAATTGTTTATTATTTAGCATTGTTTAACACTGAGCTCTTCGAATTGTTTACTACTTAAAATTGTGTAACAAAATTTAACATTGAACTCCTGTAACTCTTTGAGAACATTTCACATTTAAATTATCATGAATATCATGCTTAAAGTATAAAATTATGTATGAATATCATACATAACATTTAATATTGATCTGAACTCCATATGATGAGCCTACATAGTAACTTAAACGAATTTTAGTACATTTTTAGTGTGGCTTAATTTAAAAATGGCCATACTTTTCAAGGAACCCTTATTTTAATTAAGCACTTGAGCTAAACATTTTTTCTAATATATACTATGACATTCAATTTTTCATGATCATCACATATGTTAAGCAAATAAAATGCATTTCATAAAATGTGAAGCATTTTATATTTTATTTTCTAACCGGCGGTATTCTTACGATAAAAGGTTGAAGAAGATATACAGTTTGAATGATTTTAACTATTCAGTGCTAGTGTTCCTCATTTCCCAGGGATTGATCAAAATATACATGCAATTTTAAGTTAGATAAAAAATCAAATTCACATATTCAAAGAGGAATACTTCACAAATTAGAGAAAAATAGGAGCATAATGATCTTATTTGATAAATACGGCAAAGTATATAAAGGACTAAGGAAAGACGCATTCGCACTTGCACTATTCGCCTTACACATGAGCTACATCCTTATTTCAGCTTGTAAGGTTTATTATACGTTTACTAACAGTTATTTTAAGTTTTGTATCTTTCCTATCTTATTCTAATTTCAACTTACAATTTCCTGCCAGAATGTAAACTCAGAAACGCAGATAATGCAAATGAGAAAGGGTACTATTTAAGTCGTGACTTAACCGACTTCAAAAGAGAGAGTCTGCTTCCCTGACTAGCGCGCGTTTGCCTTCTGGCTACGGCTCTCTTAGCTGTTATTACCCTCGGCCATACCTTAGGCCCTTGCTTGACTTCGCCGGTTTAATTAATACTTAGGGGCCAACTAGTTAGATTCTGATAGCTTCGGCTACATCCTTGAAGAGCTTAAGTTAACCTAGTTTTAGTTCAAATTATTATTATATTAAGTTCAAACACGAGTGGCGGCTTTATGTAAAGTTCCAAGTCGGAACTGATTTGTAAATATACTGAAAAATAAAGGGTTTGAAACCCTTCTTAAGTCTCACGCGTTCTGTTCACACTTAAGCTATTATTCGCTTGTTAAGTGTTCGTGGGGTTCGAAGTTAGAACTTTAGATCTAAATAGGGAAACCTCACAAGCTTAAATAAACATTCAAATTAATTATTGTATAGCTAGGAATTTTGCCCACTTTAGTTTGTAATGTAAATTATTTGAACAACTCCAAACGTATAAGAGAAATATGGAATATCCACAGATAAATTTCTTCCCTAGCTAAACAGTAAAAGTGAAATATAAAATGGAAAAAGAAAATATCAGATTTCTAACAAAATATAAGCATCTGAATATGCAAAACATGAACAAGAAATGAAACTTTTTCCTGCATGTGTTCCGAATGAGACAAGCGCTGAACCAGTTTCACGAGCTGCGCATGAAATACAACGAAGTATTTTTAATCTTATTTTATTTATAAGACATTGTTTATTCTAAAATCTTCCATTTTGAAGACTGAATTCTACCCTTAGGCAGAAGTTGATAAATCAGAGCGATTCCATTTTCTGATTCTGGTTCAGAAATTTTAAAACTCAAAGAGGAAAAAGGTTTTGAAAGACAACCGGAACCAAGCGAACGTGATAAATTATTTTTCGCTGTTTTTATGAATTCGCAAGTAGGTAGCAAAATTTCTTAAAAATATATTACGATCACTGTTACATAGACTTTTTAGGAAACATTTTGTGTCAATATACGAATTTTGTAAGAAATAGCTATTTCTAAATTTCATTTTAGAATATTGTTCATCAACAGTATTGAAAGAAGATAAGAGAAGCTTTCTGAAAAATGTCCCTATTTTGACTCAAACATTACTTCTTTTGTATCTTTGAAGTAACTAATTGAAAATATAATTACCTAACAGCCGTTGGTCTTGCTCTTAATTTTTATTACATATCATACAAGTACTTCATAGAAGCCATTTTTCACTCCAGCTAGAGAATTTAAGTAATATTTGACCAGTAAGCAACTCAAACATTATAGTCTACGTATTCTATATGGATATTTTCTGCTTTATGGTCATTTTCAAACCAATTTAATTTCATTTCTAGTGAATTTCGATTCTTTGAAACAGTGAAAATTTTTGTAAATTTTCGCTTCCGAATGCACTTTCATATCTTACACACGCTCATTATAATGATTTAACAAAATTACAAACAAGTTAGAAAGTAAGTGAATATTTTCTGAAAGCGCTGTATATTTCATTATCGAAAGTTAACTCGAGCTAAAGCACATGGCGTTTATTTATTTTTTTTTTTTAAGTTTATTCTAGTACCTAATTTTTTAATCCTTTAATGTTTCTTTTCCTGTATCGCGGTTAAATTTTCGAGTATAAAATCTTAATATTTTCAGTTTCCAAGGAATTTATTTGCCAATAACTGCAATACGTTATCTCTTTTGCTCTTTTCACATTGCTATCGATGTGAATCATCATATATATTATCAGTTATTTTCTTGCAGTTCCTTACCTTTTTAAATTGCCTTCTAAGGACTGGTGAACAAATTTTATTAAATTACTACAGTGATCGATTTAATAATTCAAGCTCATTCAACAATTGACCTCGACACACAAAGAACAACGCATGGGGGTCAGCATGGAACATCTCGTGCGTTACCATGAAGATGGCAATAACTTTCTGTTTCGGATTGTGACGGGGGATGAAACGTAGGTCCACCATTTCACGCCAGAATAGAAGGCCGCATCTATGAAGTGGAAACATCCGCCATCACCTGTCCGAAAGAAGTTCAAGACAACTCCCTCTGCAGGTAAAGTGTTCCTCACAGTTTTCTGGGACGCCCAAGGAGTTTTGCTGCTGGACTTTTTGGAGGTTGGAACCATCAATGCTACGCGCTACTGTGACACCCTGTCGAAATTGAAAGAGGCGATTCGGAAAAAGCGGCCTGGCCTTCTCACATCTGGAGTTCTGTTGTTGGATGACAATGCCAGACCACATTCGGCCTACGGCAATGCGAAACCATATTGCAACTCTTGGTTGGGAGCGCCTACACCATCCGCCACACAGTCCTGATCTCGCACCAAGCGACTTCCATCTGTTTCCGGCTTTGAAGAAAAATCTCGAGGGAAGGCGCTTTGGAAGCAATACTGAAGTGAAACAAGCCGTTCAATGCTTCTTCCATATGCAAAGCCCTGATTTTTTCCTGGAGGGCTTTTTGAAGCTTATCAAGCGATATGACAAATGTCTCAATGTACTTGGTACCTATGTGGAAAAATAAAGGTATGTCATATCTTTAATGTCTCATTCTATTTTTTGACTTTCATACACAACTCTGACCACAGTCGACAGGGAAACATATTTTTCAACTTACCCTCGTATCTTTTATCTTATCATAATAGTACTGTTTAATATACTATTGTGATAGATAAGATTTATCTGACACTGATGTATTCATATGTAGGTAACGGTGATTTTATCCCATTTCATATGGACTTTTTCTCTAAGTTATTTCTAAGGACTTTTTCTCTAAGTTTCATATTTTTCTCTAAGTTATCACAATCACTGACTTGCATTACCATAGTTTTGTTCTAATTAGAAAAATGGCTGAAGAAATATCAATATCTTCATAAGAAACATTAACTTTATTTTAATTTAAACTACTGGGCAAATAAGAATCATTATTTTGTAAATTGTTTCTCTTTGACTCAAAAGTTACCCCTTTATCACAATTGAAATGTATTATTAACCCTACATAACCATTGTCTTGCAATGATGAACCAGGTTATATTTTAATTTATTTTTAACAGGTTATATCTTCAATTAGAATGAATGTGTACAAACTTTTATTGGACTATTTTATGGAATTCATGCCAACATTATCTGTTTTGTGTGATTTTTATGCATGAAACAGTTCCGTGTTAAATGTCAGTTTGCGTATTTTTTACCTTAAATTAGAATGAATGTCTTAATAAGCTTTGAGAATCATAAAAAATAATGATGGAAAAAAACTATTCGAAATTGAAGGTAACAAGCTTTTATTTCAAGCTTGAGCATTAATTCTCTGCGTGATTTCAGACTCTCTCACAGATCTAGCTATAATTCGAATTTAAATAATACGTTACAGTGTGGATATTCTTTTTTGTTGTTAAAAGTAATTCGACTGCTAATGCAACTTGTTAAAAAAGTTAGGCCTATATTAAGTTTGAATATAGTGAGGAGTATGAAGCTCTACAGTATATTGTGGCATAATGTTAAGATTCCGTGTGGTGTTTTCATAAGAGGAAAATCAAATACAACCTTCTGTTTAGCGGTTTAAGGTAGGATGCATTAAAAAAGTAAGATTTTTTTGTAAAAGGTTTCAAAGAGTTGATCTGTATTAGTTACAAAAATCAATCTTTCTGCTGGATAAAAGATGGTGTTCTCAGCATATTCAAGTAAATGTCTGTAGCGTAAAGTAATAAGAAATTAAATATTTTTGGTGTCCATTTCAATCAACTGTGCAGAAATGCACAAACATTGATTTAAGAAGACCTATGACGAGACAATTTATCACTCCTTATAAGATATGTTTGTTTTTTTGTTACAAGGCAGCAGATCTCATGATAAAGAAACTTGTGTAAGTCTGTATTTATTTTTGGGTTAAAGTAAGAAAAGTTAAAGTAAAGTAAGAAATGTAATATTCCAATTAAACTATATAGAATGAACACTGTACTTTTAAGTTACAGAAAATATTATCAATGAAGCTGTCCATAGCGACATTATCTGCATGTAAATTCTAGTTTAAATTCCGTAGAGAAAGAAAAATCTGTAAGTTAACTTTTGAAGAACTGGATATGTAACATAAATAAGTATTTGAAAAAAGGAAAAAAAGTTAAGCATAAAATAAAAATACGCTATGAAAATTGTTAAGCACAAAATATGTACATTTTTAAAAATGGAAAAAAAAATAAAATTTGCTTTCAAAGTAAAGTACGAAAAGAAAAAAAAATAAAAACAAAAGTTGCGTTTGTGAAATCCGAAAAGAGAAAAAAATTAAACTTTTGAAAATAAATATTACTTTTGTAAAATAAATAAAGAGAAAAAAATATAAAAACACATTTTTAAAATAGAAAGCGAAACTGAAAAATTTAACTTGTAAAAATAAATATTAGATTTGTAAAATACAAAAAGGGAGACATAAAAACGTTTTTAAAGTGAAAAACTGAGACGGTAAAAATTTGGAAGAAAGCTTTTGGGAAATAAAAAAAAAAAATTTACTCTGGTAGAAATAAATTTAATTTTCAAAAATTAAAAGTAAAATTTACGTTTGCAAAAAAATATTAACGTGGAATGAAAAAATAATAAATTTAATTTAGTAAGAATGGAAGAAAAAGAAAACAATGTAAAAAAGTATGCTTGTGAAATAAAGAAAAGAAATTTAAAGTGTGGGAAAAGATAACATTTAAAACAGGAAAGAATAAATTTAGTGATTTATAAAGCGAAAATAAATCTATGTCCACTTTAAGAAACAAACATGCTGATTGGCTGAATTAAAAAGCCTATTGTTAGGGAGATGGTTATTAGACTGATTAGTTCGCCGTCGCGATGAATGAAACTGTTTGGGCAAGTTGGAACAGGCTTGCGCATGCACAGTTCTTCAGCCTAGTAACATCATGGTTGTTTTCGGTGCTGCGCGAGGGCAAATAACAATATTCAGTGGAAAAGCCGTGGCTTTTTGGCATCGTGCGTATCTTCCATTCGAAAAGTAGGTGTTTGAATTCCAGCTCTTTAAAATTCATAAAAAAAGTATTGTTACTAAAATCAATAATGGAATCAATTATAAATGAATAAATATTAATTAATAAAATGCTAAATTAAAAGTAATGACAGATTAAGTAAGGATGTTTTAATTACTTGAATAAAATAAATAAAATAAGTTTAAACTGATGTCATTCCAAACACGATGCTCAAGCCATTAAAAGAAATCGTAGTTGCCAAAAAAAACTTTGAAAAATATTGTCAAAAAAGTATGATGCATGGCGTCATTCAAATATATCTGCGTAACTTCCGGGTGTCACGTAATTCTGTAATGGCGGGGGGTCGCGCCTTTTTACTGTAATGTCGCTTCCGCCGGCTGAGTACGGTAGGTTACTACTCAAACACATCAACCGAAATATAATGACCTGTCATTTGTCTTGGTTGGTAGTGAAGTAAGAA
Organism: Stegodyphus mimosarum; assembly: GCA_000611955.2. Classification (NCBI taxonomy): domain Eukaryota; kingdom Metazoa; phylum Arthropoda; class Arachnida; order Araneae; family Eresidae; genus Stegodyphus; species Stegodyphus mimosarum. Next base: position 451,878 of record KK113577.1, on the reverse strand, counting down.
TATTCGAAATAGCAAGGAAAGCGTACAATACTCTGTTACATTTTTCAAGTGCTTTCACGAATGCTAGCTGGTCATTTTAGCATTGACAAACGTAAGAGATAAGAAATATAAGACACTTTTTTTATAAGAATGTCAACCAACCTTTAACAAAATGATTCCGGGGAGGGGGAGGAAACGCTGATTCCATGAATTCAGGAAGAATAATATCAGTTAAAATTAGCTGTAAAATATTATCTGAAACTATCTAAAGCTCTATACATATTCCAAGATAATTATCATATATCAAAATTTTGATCGCCAAGAGTAAACTTCCTAAAAAAATTGGCGGCATTTAAAAATTTTATAAATCTCCAAAACAGCTCTTCGGTGGCAAATATGAATCTGTGCATATATTTTTATTTACACCGATTTACGAACTAATTTTAATATTAGGCATGTCTAAATTAACAAATCTTTTGCAATTTTTATGTGTTGCTTTAGTTTTAACAATTTCGGGGTTCAGAAAACTTTTGCTTAGTGTTTCATCTCACTTGCTATCCTCACTCTGAAATAAAATTGCCAGACTGTTTACACTTAATCAGTTACTTATGTATCTTTACATGAAATCGAACTGTTTTCACACTTGGATAAGCCTCTTGTATGTAAACTGCTCTTATTTCCAGTTCTTAAGCTAAAACTTTTATTCAATGCGGTAAAAGCAGCTGCTGTAAAATGTGTTGCTGTTTTGATAAGGTACAAGTTATTTTCTCCCTCCTTTCTGGATGCTTGGTGCTATAAAAGGAAGCACGCTTGGAGGTTATTCGGGAGGTCTGGAGTTCGAATCCCGGTGAGGGCACTGTATATTTTTCACGTTCCTGCATCGATATAACCTAATAAGTCTACAAATGGCACCCAAACTAAAAAGTGGTGGGCAATAATTCGTCAGCACCAGGATTTGTCGGTTTGGTCCTTTAATCCCCAGTCGCCCTTTAAAAAGGAAGAGTATATAAGGTATTTTCTCCCTCCTTTTCACGTACCTTTGTGGTGTAGCACGCTCAGTGCTTATTCGGGAGGTCCGGAGTTCGAATTCCGGAGAGAGAACTGCACGTTTTACACGCTCCTATATGGATATACCTAATGACTCTACAAGGTGAAAGATTACTGATGATCACGAAATTTAAAGCCTGTCAGAACACTGCAAAAATAACAATTTTCATAATATATTGTATGATGGAATGAGGAATAAGAATGCAGAAGTACAATAAATACGAAGAAGATGGAGAAAGAAAAATGGCTTTAATTACGAATATTCACGCGAAATAATATTTGATATTTATAAGAATTGTTTAAATAATCAACCATCAACACGATGACAACAAACTGATTGGCGCAGACACTGGAAGAGTGTGCAGCAGCGATTCTAATTCTGGAGATAAGGTCTTCAGACGAAAGTCAAGTTATGTCTGTAAACGAGATCCGCAATTAAAATGAGAGATGTAATGTCTTGAAAAATGAGATTGCTCATTTTCCATGTTCTTTCTACTTAGTGTAACGTTCACATTTATATTTCACCACGGATTCTGTTACCAAGTTATTACTTTCGCCATGATAAAATTGTTGCTATCAGTTAATTATGTTACAATCTGTATATACCTTCTTTAAGGAAATCTTTTAAAAGTGTGATCAAAAACTAACTGAAAATAAATATGTTGATGAATATAAATAAAAAACAGTATATAAATTAATAAGAGTTATAAACAGGTACATTGTCGATTAGAATTCTGAGTATGTCTATTCTTTTACTTTTCTACATTTCTGTTCCGAAAATCATTTATCTGGAACCTTATAAAACAATATTTTGAAATTTTTTAAAACTGTAATTAGTGCTGCCTAGCCAAATATCATTAGTTTTTATATTACATTCTGTCCGTTTACAAACCTTTAAAATTATATATTTAATTATTATTATCTCTCATTGTCTGAGCAGATTCACGTGTATTGTGCAAGAAAAGACAAGTTTCTCATTAATGACTTAAATGTTTCACTATAAATAACTAAGTTCTTTGCAAAATAAACAAATTTAAACTCTTCATTATTTTTATGCCGCTCCTTTCCCATAATTAATATCGATAAATGAAATTATTTTTATTCCTTTTCCGCAAATATTATAAAAGCATAGAATTTTGCCGTCAACTCTGTATAAAGACCATTATTGTCAGAGCAAACATCGCATGACGAGGTGAAACTCGTGGTGCGACAGCTTTCAATAAAAGATTTCTTCCAGTCTACAAAAATTCTTTCATAGCAACAAGATTATCTAATTTTGTAATTATGAAATAATTTATACAGGAGTGCCGCCCAACCGGTATAGTGGTTAACGTCGCTGATTGCCGTGTGGAAGGGCCCGCGTTCGAATCCCGGAGAAGGCATGGATGTTTGTGAATGTATAGCGTCTTTGCGACATGGGAGCACTCTAATTATGTTGCGAGCCGAAAGATCTCTAGAGAGTCTCTCTCCCTCCTCTTCCTCTACACCAATGGTAGGGGAAGAGGGGTGGGAGAACCTTGGACCCAGCCTCGGGGTGCTCTGCATAAAAATTGGAGACGGAATTGAGCCAAGTCGCACTGTCACCTGCAAGATGCTCAAGACTGTTGCCAACGGCAGGCGTAATCTTGCCCTCCTTGCCACGAGGAATTTCGTGGGCTTGGGCTGACTATTTGTCAGACAAGTGAACATTAGCAACAACAACATTATATAGGGGGTTAAAGAAAGTTTCTCGCCACCGCAAATATCTTCTGAGTAAACAGTTCACGTTGGCGTGTTTAATCATATCTTGGCAAACGAATTTTGGCATTTGAAACAAAGAGACTCGCTTTAGAGCACCGTGTTGTGAAATTTTAAAAAATATATAGTTATCATTACGTACAAGCTGTATCAAATGGAGCTATCACGCTACCAGATTAGAACCATTATTTACTTCCAGTTCTGCTGCAAAAAGGTCAGCTACAGGATGTCATCAAACCATGTGCACAGCTTTAGGTACTAATGTTGTATCATATGTCATTGCGAAGGTTTCGTATTAAAATTTTAAAAACAAGGACTATGACATTCAAGAAGCAGAGCGCTTTGGCCGGCCTACTGATGTTGATGAAGCCCGTCTGCAAGAACTTGTGGAAGAAGATCAGTATGCAAGCACTCGAGAGCTTGCTAAGGAGTTAGACGTTAGTGCCATGTCCATTAGTTGGGCTATGCATCACATAAACTTCAAGGTACAAGTTCAGTTGCTAGGTGCCTCATGAGCTAACTTAAGCAGATAAGGAGAGACGTGTTCGGGCCTCACTAATCTGCTTAAATATCAACGCAAGGACAAAATTGTGGACCGGATCGTTACTTGTGATAAAAAGTGGATTTACTTCAACAACGCAAGCTGAAAATGGAGTTAATGCAGTTGGTCCGCGCCCGGTGAGCCTGTCGGCAGAGTCGCAAAGGGCAATTTGACTAACAAAAAGATCATGCTTTATATCAGGTGGGATTGTCGTGGTATTATCTACAAAGAGTATCTGGAAAAAAATAAAAGCCTTCACAGTAAAGTGTACCGCAAGATGCTAGTCCGTGTTGACGCTGCTGTCAAGGAAAAAAGTTGAACTGAGTTCCGACCCAAAAAGGCAATGTTCCATCAAGGTCATGCAAGACCACATGCGTCTGCATTCACTGGATGGTCTCTGTACGGTCTCGAATGCGATCTTTTGTCACACCCACCATATAGTCCCGACATCGCTCCTTCGAACTTCTACTTTTTTTCACACGTGCAGCTGCATCTTGCTTGTGCTGTCTTCCATTCTGCACAGGAAGTCCTAATTGATCTGTTTTTGGACTCGCCACCAAGTTTCTGTGCTGAAGGCTTTGAAAAACTACTAAAACTCTGGCAAGAAATCCTAGACTTGGGTGGTAGTTACTACCAGCACTATACGTACTGCTTTCATGGGTTTTTTCTAACTTTATTAAGAACGTTTTTTGGCAGAAAACTTACGTTTCAACCAGATATATTGTAATTAAGTAGTATTAGTAAGCCGTGGAACACACAAAGTTGTCACGAAACTTAATTCCATTCATTTTGGTACAAACGAACATGATTTTCATTTTTTTGGCTACAATTATTATCTAGTACGCCCCTTCCTGTCTTAACTATCTCATCTTCTGCCACAAATTCTATCGTCTGAGTTGCTATATTTTGTCTAGACAGGAATTTCTACTTAACCTCGAGGTATTTCTATACAGTGAAAAATAATAATAGCTTATTATTCTGTAATTCAAATAAATTCGTTTACATATATATTAAAGTTTAAAGAAATACGAGAAAATTATACTGAAATTTAAAAAATTTAAACTGCTAGTAAACATTATTAGTAATATAGCTAGTAAATCTCCCACGTAAATTTTTTACACATTTTAGAATATTAGTTAATCAATTTGGTATTATAATGTCAATCAAAAGGGTAGAAATCTGATTTACTTTATATCAGACAACAAAACTACAGCCGACGGTTACTGTTATTTTCTAGTCAGTAGTTCTCTGTTTGTCTATGAAAATTCTGTTAGTTTTACATTATTGAGCATGATGAAAGTAATCGCTCGTTTGGTAGTGATTAATCTTTTTAATAATCCGAAGAAAACCGATGTAAAATGCTCTACATTAGCCCAAGTTGAAACCTCTCGCAAGCATCAATGAGCTATAAAGAATGAGCATGGTGAAACAAATAAGTTTAATAATTAAGTTTGCAAAATGTCCTATGTTTAAGCCTCGAATGAGTGTTTTTTTTTTTTTTGGTCTTTCCGAGACCCGCATAATATTTTGAAAATGGGATTGCGTTAGACCTAAGCTTATAAGGTATATCTCCCACATTCTCAGCGTGCCTTCGTGGTGTAATGCTCGTGGTGTAGTGGTCTGCATGCTCGACGCGTAACCGAGAGGTCCGTGGTTCGGTTTCCGGCGAAGACGTTGCTCATTTTTCATGTCTCCTGCTCCAAAAATAACCTAATGTCTCTACACCGGCTTGCCCGAACTAAAAGGGTTGTGGATGATGACTCTCCACACCCAGGATTTGGCGACTAGGTCCCCTAAAACCCTAGTCGCCCTTTAAAAAAGGGAGTATATAAGGTATATCTCCCACATTCTTAGCGTGCCTTCGTGGTGTAATGGTCAGCACACTGAGCCGGTATTTCAGAGGTCCGTGGTTCGATTCCCGGCGAAGGAATTGCATATTTTTCATGTCTCCTGCTACTAAATAACCTAATGTCTCTACAAGCTGAGCATGGATGTGCTCGTATGCTTCATTAATACGCATTTCAGCTTGCCGTTGGGTTTGTGAATACTTTTTGGCAGTTTCTCTAAGTTGAGCATTTTTCTTAATTCTTACTTAGAACTTTAAAGCAAGTGGTTTCATGCTTTCTTAGATGTAATAAGAAAATCTGAAAAAATCCTAATAGCAAATAAATCGAAGATCATAAACTGGCAACAATACAACATTTAAAGAAATAGCGAGATTAAGAGAAAGTAATGAATGAAATACTAAGACTAACGAAGATCATAAATTTATGGCGAAACGACATAACTAATAGAGTCGAAAGAAGTTTCAAATGTGTGATTACACAAGGCTTTCAAAAAGTTATCTTTTCTCTTAAATACTGATCCTAGGTACTCACTTTCAGCTAGAATGCTTTTCTAAAAGGTTTAAAAATTTACGCCTATAGTCTCACAGCTGTGTTACGAAGAGGTCCTAAAAATAATTTTTCCATATGCGCTCGTAAAATAGAATGTTCAGCTAGTGAAACTATAGTGCCATTAGGTTATTTTGAAGCAGGAGACATGAAAAAAGCGCAATGCTTCTGCCGGGATCAACCACTAGACTTCTCGAATACGCGTCGAATGTGCTTCCAATTACACCTGGATGGCATGCGGAAAAGTTGGAGAAAACATCTTTCTCCTTTTATAGGGCAACAGGGGATGATAGAACCCAACCGCTCTATAAAAGGGAGAGTACATAAGCTATTTTCTTTCTCTTTTCCGCATGCCTTTGTTGTGTAATCGGCAGCATACACGACACGTATTCGAGAGGTCAAGGGTTCGAGTCCGGGGAAGGCATTGCACATTTTCCACGTCTTCTGCTTCAAAGTAACCTAATGACTCTACAAAATAATTAAGCTTTAATTAGAAAAATTAGAAAGAAAGGAGGAAGAAGAGAACTATGAAATAACAAATTTTAAGGAAAATATTTATTGAGACATCGAAGAACAAATAGTGACTGAAGTCTCTTGTCTGTATCTGTTACCAATATTATTAAAGACTTCTGAGAACAAATTTCGAGAGCAAATATGCAACAAAAGTTGCTGATTTTGGAGATTAATGGTTTCTTAAGTGAAGCAGCACTTTTTTTTAATTGACTTCAGAAAGCTCCTTGAAAATTTGTATTAAGAGCTTTTTTACTCTCTGCCGGTATAGTTTTGCGGCTTCTCTCAGGAATATAACTGAAATTCAGGAAGCTAAATAGACTTCCTACAAGTTAAGTTGATCAGCTGTTGTTGTTGTGACTAATCTCGCTTGTGTGATATCAGAGCAAACTCACGAAATTCATCGTAGCAAGGAGGCAATATTGAGCCTGTCGTTGGCAAGAGCCTTGAGCACAAGTGACAGTACGACTTTGCCCAGTCTCGCCCTCAGTTTTGAAGAAGCGCAGTCTGGAGGGACGGGTCCGAGGACTCCCATCTCTGTTCCCCTACCATCCATCTCTCGAGAAGACTTTCGGCCCGCCGCATGTTTAAAGTGCATTATGCCGCACAGACCCTATATATTTACAAGCATCCATACCTGCTACGGGATTCGAACCCGAGCCTTTCTGTACGGCAGTCAGAGTCACAGTTGATCAGTGTTTAACAACATGCAACATTTTCAAGCGATCTGTCTTCTATCAAACAAACTCACAGGAAATGTTTTTGCATATTAATGAAGATGAATAATCAGAAAACAGAATGTATGACTTCTATCATATCATCCTACTTACACTACAAATTTAAGCAGCTATTAACTATTCTAGTTCTTAGTTCAAACCTCAATTCAAAATAAGATTTATACTCCTAATAAGGTAACTGATTTTGAAATTTTTAATACTACAGAAAAATATCTCGATCCATATCTTACCAAATTAAAAAGGGTTGTGTATGCAGAAAGGTTAATAAACTAGAGAGTTATAAATTTTGCATTAGTTTCTTGTTCCTGAGATTCTCTAACAAAGAACGTTTAGAAAAATTAGCAAACATATAATTAAATCAAAATAAAATGTCCCGGAAAGATATGCACCCTATAAGTAATCTTTCAGATTTTTTTTTTTTTTTGAATAGTTTAGTTAAGTGAATGGCTCGGAGTAAAAGGCATAGAAAGCTTTTGACAGATCTCGTTCGGTAAGGAACTCAGCATCCTTCTACTGGCGAAAACATCAATTTTCGACAACTTTATTAAACACATACTTTAATACTTCTAGTAGAGTGAGCAGAAATTTTGAGACAATGTGATGGTTACAAATGTCATAAAAAGCTGGTCAAAATGCTTTGAAACATTTGACTGCCCTTTAAATGCCACACCTATCTTAATGTTTACCTTTCTTTTCCCCTCACATTAAAAAAAAAAGAAACGGCACTGAAGAAGAACATATTAAAGAACTTTTATAACTAGCGGTCAACTTTGTTTATATGAACTTGGCCATTTTCGTTCGCTTGGATATAATATTTTGAACATTGTGTGTAACGAAGCATTTTTAAGTTCTGAAGTCCAGTTTCTATTTTGTTAGTTCAGTTTTTTTAGTGAATATTTCTTGTTTTTAATTACTGTTTTGGCGTTGTTTTAAATGTTATGCCTCTTGGGAAACGGAAGTTTCATGCCACAGAAATGAACAAGAAGTAGGGTAAACAAAATGATCAATTTTCTGACTGTTTTATGGCTGATGTAATACAGCAGAGACTCCAGAATTTAAATGTTATTAAAAAGAGGGTGAAGGCTCTGTTGCTGAAGATCTCTCCAACTTCAAACAAATCTGTAATTCATTTCCGTGTATAAAGAGCCTAAAACTGTGAAGAGTAAACTATCAAGGTAATGCGTAAAAGCGATGCGTAAAAGCAAGATTCCATCTTTAGGAAAACGTCATCTGATACATCTCTGCTAATTTATAGAATATTATATTTTTTTATTATGCATATTATTTAAGCAGTAAAACTATTTGTAGTTTGGATCATAAAAGGATTTACGTATTAAAAATATTTAAAATGATTTTAATTTCAGAGGTATATGTATAGAAAAGGAAAATGAGCATTAAAAAATTCGAAATGCTTTTAACAATTTTTTTAAAAGTTTACCATCTTAAACTGCATTTTGCCAACTCGCCCTTTTCTCCCCCTATAATCCATTCTATTTAAAGTACTAAAATTTTAACTTATTTACTAGAACTAGCCGAAGGCGCGGCTAGCATCTTACAATAATTAAAAGCAAAAGGAAAAAAATTATAATGATTTAAATGATTTTAGGTAGCCTAATTTCACGAGTCCAGACAGGAGTTAGTAATAACAGAGACGAAGAAAGTTCATTGCTTTTAAATCGCTTAGTTTATTAATAAATAACAGATATATTAAATTTGAAAGAAAAACTAAATATCTTACGCTTTGTTAAATGGCAACAGGCTGGAGCTTAAAAGATGAAAATATTTTATTTCGGATAGTGGAAAGACACTCTTTTTAATTGTTGAGTTTGCTGATTAAATGTGAAAATCAAATATCTTATGCTTTGCCGAGCGGCAGCCAATTTCTTATAAATCGCTGTTTTCTGATTAAATTGGAAACATTAATATCTTACGTTTTGCCGCGTGGCAACAGATTGCTTTTAAATCGCTGAGTTTGTTAAAAAACTCTTTAAATTTACACAAAGCGTAAACTAAATTAAAAATTACTTTAAAATTTAAAATCGGGCTTCGAAGTGAGCATATGCGGGTGGATGACTACGTATGTTGAAACTTTAGTGGCTTTAAATTGCGCCGTTTTCCACAAAGCCAAGACCATACATATATACATACAGATTCACTTAATAATTTTAATAACAGCGATTAATTTTCAATATATTGAAAAATAAAAAAGAATTAAAACCAGATGTGATAAAAATCATGTTTTCCTTATATAGATATACTCTTTTTACTTACATATTTATTTTTTTTTCCAGGAAAGTTAATTCATTACTTACAGAATCGGTCCCTAAAGTTATGGAGTATGGCGTTAGAAATGTGATAAAAATTGCTGACAGACTATTAAAAACTGGAAAAGGAAAACGATTTTTGATATTTATGGTATGTTCATGTCGAACATTTTCAGCAAGGAAAACTGAAGCCAGACAAGGCATTTAGCACCCCTAACATATAAACGTGACATCTCAACACCCTCATCTTTTGCTTTGTTCTTTATGTATCCGCGATCTTTATAAAGAAGATTTTAAGTTAGCTGTTTTTCCCCTTTAAAAGGGGAGATTTAAATTTTGGACCTTTTACCAAACAGCATGTAATGGAGTATTTTCAAAATCACAGGATTTTGCTACTAGTGCCCATATTCGCAAAATTGAAATATTTTAGGGCTCGACAAAATGACGTACTAGAAAAATTTATGCAAGCTCATGACACCACTTAAAATCGTATTTAAGCGAATTTATGTTGCGTTTATTTCATGAACAAGATGATTCTTTTCTTGTTATTTAAAAGCGCTCATATTTAATTCTATCTTTTATATGATGTAACTCTAACTTGTATCTGTCGATTATCAAACTAAATAAAACGCGTCCTTTGATTATCTAATTAAATAATAAAGAACAATATTTGCCTTCAAACTTCCACCTGAATGACTAATTAACTTTCACGGTCAGCGGAAAAATTCGTAAGTACAAAATTTGTTTCTTAAATAAAAGAAATTACAAATTTTTAAAATTTCAATATAAAGCTTTTTAACCCTTCGTTAAGTTTCTTTACCTTTCACTTATAACGCCTATAGAAGTCTTTAATAATATTTAGGAAAACGAATGGTTTTCAAATTTAATGAAAAATTCATTCGAAAGGTCCAAAGTTCCTTTCAATGAATCATAATTTTTTAGGCCGTAGCGTCTAAATGAATTATAATTCTCTTGATTTAAATTCTCAAATTAAAAGCGTAAGATTCGCAGCTTGAAAATTCAGTCGCATGTTGCATATCCTGGATCTTGTCACGTCGCTTTACTAAATGGTCTCAGGAATCTGAATCATTCATTCATTCTACGCTGCATATCTAAGTAACAATTGACCATTAAATTTGACCTCGATCCATTAAAGTTATTACTCCCTCGTCAACGCCTTTTCATTAATTTTAATAAACTGTTTTAAATATTAATATTAGAAATGTCGCTTACATAAGCTAAAATGCAAAATTCTTCCTTTAACAAAAAGAAACTTCTTTTGAATTAAATATGACATTTATATAGTATATATTTGTCATTTTGCTAAGAGTATGAGAAGAAAATTTAGAAAATTATCCTTTCGAATATAAAACAGTTCGATAAGTATTTAATTAAGGAAAAAAGCATCATTTAAAAACAGGATTCAACATTGTATAGTTTTGTATTTTTGAGCTGTAGCATACCTGTTCTTTCAATCGCAAAGCGTCTTTGACACAGACATATATGCCATCAAATATGGTCACAAAAAGGCGTCATCGTAAAAATTTTAACATTAATATTTCGGCAAAATAATCAATTTTCTGCTCCTTCAATCTCTAATTTGTTTCATAAAAAATACGGAAAATATGTGTTTGTGAGCAAAATAATATGTAAACAAAACGCCTAACTTTAATTTTTAATAGCCCCTTAAGTCTCCTACTTAATTTCGTTATTTATCCCTTCTGTCTTTAAACTGGTAACATACTTAAAACAAATCTCTATTTAGAATAATAATTCTAAAATTAATCTTAGCCACATGATTTTTACATAATACTCATGATGCAAATACTTATACGTATTATAAGGTATTTCTCCCACTTTCTTCGCGTCCCTTCGTGGTGTAGTGGTCAGCACGCTGGGCTTTAGCCCAGAGAGCTGTGGTTCGAATCCCGGCGAAGACGTTTCTCATTTTTTCAATATTCCTGCTTCAAAAATATCTAATGTCTCCACAATATAACAAACAAACAACAACAAAAAAACTGTCAGCCAATTATAATATTAAAATTTTCAAACTAAGTTTTAATTAAGCAGTAGGAATAAAGTAACACCATAACTGCATTATTCTTATATTAACATCTATATTGCAATCTACGCATTTTTCTCACGCTTACTATCTTGTTAACCTGCAAAGTGTCACTTATTTTTCTTTCTTCAATATATTGCAAAAATGAGGAAAATACAAATATAATTGTTCAAAGAAAAGCACACAGACTGCCCCTATTTAGCTATTTGTGGAGAATGTTTTGCCGAGAATAAAGACGTACTGAAGCGGCTGTGATTGCAAGCCCGTCTTTTATGCACCATTTACATCATGTTCTACTTTATGCGCATGTGCACATAGGCACGGAAGTAGGCCAGTTACCATTAAGAAGACCGATTATACTCAGAAAATATTTCGGCAAGTCCAAGAGTGTCGCACCATTTATAAGAATTTTACTTATATAGATAGGTCACTTTTCCAATTAGCAGTTCTACTCGGATACCAGGTAAAAAGCATAATTGTTCGCATTGGCAATAAAGGGTACCGATCTTCCTCTGCCTCTCCACTTTAAACTGTGAGCAAAACTACGCTAGAACCAACATTTTTATTTGCGAATAAAATATAGAGCTTAACGAAACTAATCTTTGATAATACTTCTACAGATGCTCATTTTTAGGAAATGCTGTGATTAACATAGAATCGCTTCGACTTTTATTGAATCTGATTGGCTTTTAAATGTTACTTTGTTAGGGAAAATCAGTAACATTTAACGCAATTCATTTCCCTGCATCAATAATTTCAATTAATTTCAAAGATAGCAAACAAACACACTATATATTCATTTCCATCATCACACATTCAACATGCTTTATAGTTAAATAAGTAACAAAAGATACATTTTATTTATTTATAAAAATTTATTTGTTGCGGTGTTATTTTAGTTCGTTCATCAAGGCAACTGTATGAAAATTTGAAAAATAAAATTATTGAAGACTTATTTAGATGTAACAAATATAAACAAAAGCATAAATGTAGATATTTTAATGGAAATTTTCTCTTTAACATGCTTTGTTTAAATACAAATTAATTTAAGATAGTTCGTTCCAATTCTTAAGCTGTTTCAGAAGTATAATCTATGAAAATCCAACTTTGAGCTATTGAATCAAATTTCAGTGCTAAATTTGAATAAATATAATAATTTTGTATTCTATTCTTAAGTACGGTGTTTTTATGTGTATAAGGTAATAAATAACCACGCTGAAAAATTTGTCAAACTACATCAGAACTGCCAAAATATCTATGGAAGAAACTTCTTCTCCCACCCACTCCCGAGAATAAATGTACCTTTTAAAAATTTTATATGCTTTTCTTTCGAACCTTTCGATCCTTGAATCCATGTGATACTTGAGAAAATTTGAAGCAATTTATTAAATTAGCTAGATGGATTCGATTGTTAACCTATAAAAACAATACCGCATTATACTCGAAAAAATTAGATGGTAAGATTGTAAACGTCTTATCTTTGAGCATTTATATTTAATTAGATGGAAAACATCTCCAAGATTCATCATTTGCAACTGATAATTAAATGCTTGAACGTATGATTTCAAGTTTTCATCCTCTAATGATTATAGCACCCATAGTTAGAGCTCAATATATTCTCATTTGCATGCAACTGAATGTATATCAATAATGAACGAATAGAAAAGCAGTGAACTTCATCATTAAGGTAGTATTCCTGGATTTAACTCATTGGCCACTAAGAAATATTTCTGACATCTTAAAAATTATAACTTCTTGAAAGTTCAAAATGAAAGCCATATGAAGCTTTGCTTTAAAGGCAGAGGCAATAAATAAAGTCTTATTAAATACCCGCCCAGCAACTAGTTCTATATAAAGAAAGCTCCAGAGATGGAGACGCCTCTGCGTAAAGAAAATGACCGAAAGCAACCGAGTCGGTCGGAAGTTGTTCGTATTCATGAGATGAAAATTTTCGCATCCTTTGAAACAGTGAAGAGGAGGTGCAGCTGATTATCGAATGTCATTAACATCTTCATGTCCGCTCCAGGCTCTATGCAAATCTCTCTGTCCGTGACAGCTCTCGGTGGAAGAAAAAGTCGCTCATCTCGCTCTCGAACTCTTTTACATTTCTATCGCGACGAACAGACAGACAGACGTCGCGAGGGAAGAATCGCCTTTTTCTCGGTTCGAGGTGTGGTCTCATCCTGCAATGAAATATTTACAGTGTTATTAGATTAGATGGAAACAGATAGCAAAAATGCACGGATATGAATCGTAAGGGCACTCGCACGTAGATAAAGACGTCGGAATAGCCATGCAAATTGCCGCGTAACGAGACCCTCGAGAAAAAACGAAATTGTCCCATTAATAACTTAGTAAAAGCAGAGCTCCGTTGTTCAGAGGACTGATTGGATTACTTTGACGCAAATTCCCCAAGTTCCCTCTTATTCGAGCCACGATTTCGACACCTCTGAGTCCACTTGAATGAAACGTACTGCTTTTACAGAAAGGAGGTCAATTATGCTACGATATACGATGAGAAAAAGGAAAAGCTTTATGAATAGACTTCGTAGATGACGCTTCAATGATCCAAGAACATCACTCGTCTCAAAGTATTAGGTAAGTCGAAAATAAGAGCTAAATAACTATGATTTTGATTCGAATCATATGCATTGTGTCAGACGCATAACATTTACGTAAACCATTCTTTAATTAAAGTCTTCAAATCGTAGATGGATATAAGTTACGAAATGGTCTATTCAAGGGAAATAACAATACAATTTGTTCTTAACTAGAAAATATTCGCAACAGAATGCAACCGGGATAGAAAATAAAACCAGAGCAGAAAGCATATATTTCCTGTTCTTAACTTGTGATGAGACATATGAAGGTTTAATATAGCTGTTGCCTCGAATTTGGCATTCCTTTCTTCGATAATACATCTCCAAACTTCATTTTGCTATTATTGAAACGACTTTCATTTAAAACTGCATTTGTTCTGAATTCAGGGCGAGTTAGTTAATGGATTAAGGCAAAGCACGGAAAGTTTGTCAAAGAGAATGCAGACCATCGTAGAGAATTTCTATGAGAAAATGGCTTATATTTAAGTTATACTTGAAAATCCAAATTAAAAGAATAATGAGTTACACAGCTGTGCGATTTTGGCAACCATGAATTAAAATGCAAATTTTAGTTTTATATCTCAGTCAGAGCTCTCGGTTGCGAAATAAATCACGAACTATTAAAGAAATTTACTTTCGTAACACTTCGGAAGGACAACAGACTATTTTTAGTGACCACCTTTGGTCATATGCATCCCTTGGCTTGAACACTCATATGCATCCCTTGGCTTGAACACTCATATGCATCCCTTGGCTTGAACACTCATATGCATCCCTTGGCTTGAACATTCGTGTGCTCATTTGATCTAGTCGTTTCGGACTTCTCGTTTTTCCCCAATGTCTTGATTCGCTCAACTTTACTCTAGTAGTAATTTCATATTTATTATACACGAACCCATAATTTTTATATTACCATGAAAGAAAGTTATTTAAGAGAGCAAGATTAATTCAATGTATTATAATGTGTTTTATCATATTTCTAGAAAAACGGGAAAGAAATTTTCACAGCCATTTTACACAAATAGACAATAACTACCATATGTCTTCAAAAGATAATCGGTAATTAAAAAGAAAGAGAAAGGGCTTTAATGTGGTCTGTTTGAAAAAGGCTTCCAGTGG
>KK113577.1:357216-436854 GCA_000611955.2 Stegodyphus mimosarum | reverse complement strand
AAAGATAAAACCTAATTTAAAAAAAAAATAGGGTTTTGTAATGCAGAGTATAGATTTTGCATACAGACTATGACTAACGTTAAAATGGAGAAGACATCCTAATATGGTGACCAAGTTTCTGAACTTTATTTGAAATTTTTCTGTTTTACAGTTTGTCAGTATGTTTACACAAATGTTAGGTTTAAAAAGATATAGTTACTTACACATAAACTGAAAGAGAATTTAGGCAGGATTCAGTTAAAAAAAATAAGCAATATCCTTATTTAACCAAATACAAATGCGATAGAGTTATATATAACTAAATGGAATTATAAACTCTGCTGTCCCTCGCAGTCACTGCTTTAGGAATCAGTTAAGTGACAATACCTGCAATGCATCACATTTCAAATCGGAAAAATCATGTTTGCTGTTTTCTGTATAGTAAAGATGGCTCTTGAATGAACTAATGCACAGTTAGAAGGCTATGTTAATGGTTTTGAAATTTAAATAAGATTAAAAGTATGGATAACAAAAGAACAAATGGCTCTAAAGAAAGACATAACTGAGCATTTAAGAAAACGACCAAGATTCTTGTGGTATTTATATGTGGTATGCTGTAAATGAAGGTTTGATAGCACAAATACTGATTAAATCGCGAGTATATATGGTTTATTTACGTAACAAGAAAAATATTACTCTAAAGCAAAGAAGGAAAAGGTTGAAGAATTGTAAAAATATCTGCTAATGACCAAAAAATGAAAAGTTTCTGCCTCAGAAAACTCTCATCTGAGATGCTTAATTTGAACTAAAATTAAATGGCGTTTATATACGCTCGAGGAATGATAAGATGGGTACCGAATATTGGACAGAATACCAAAGAAAAAGTTATATCTGATTCTGCATAAAACCATGAAATGAATATAAAAGAAAAAAAAAAGACACTTTAAATTAACAGAAGACCAGAGAAAGCTAGTTAACTGGACAGAAATTAGTATCTGAAGATAAATTAACTTAACAAAACACTTGTACGCAGTGTAGTTCTTCTCTGATAGCCCCAAATGAAATTATTCTGTAGCCAAGATGTAGCATTTTACGGTATCTTATGAGTAATTTTTGCTCTTCCTCTCGCAAGTTTTTACTTTGATTTTTGGAATTTCGTTCCTTCACACTATAAAACATACTTTAGTATTCACATGATTTAACCATTACTTCGCATTTTTGCTGTATATTTTCAGTACTCGAAAAATTAGTTTCACGTGCTATAAAAACCTTTGTTGAGTCATAAAGTTCTATCGAAGCTGGAATATGAAAACTGTGCAATGCTCTCGCCGGAGTCGAACTCCATACCTCCCGAATACGCGTCGAGCGGGCCTTTAGTTAACATCACGAAGGCGCGCGGAAAGGAGGGAGAAAATACCTTATATATTCCCTCTTTTAAAGGGCGACTGAGGATTAAGGGACTCAGTCGTCAATTCCTGATAGTAACGAATTATCGTTCACTACCTTTTTAGTTTGGGGGCCACTGCAGAAATACTGAAATTTTTTTCGATGTCAGGAAATTGAAAAAATCCGCAACTGCCCTCGTCAGGATTCGATCTCCGGACCTCCCGAATACGCGCCGAGCGTGCTCCCAGTTACTCCATGCAGGCATCCAGAAAGGAGGGAGAAAATACCTTATAACTTATTTGCCTCATTGGATGCGATACATAGCAATGTAAAATATAAAATTAAGCTCCCCCCCCAAAAAAAAAAGGAATCATGCGGATTTTAAATAAAGGAGAATAAACGTAGGACATCATCATACTTTCGCAAAATATTGGTTTCTGGATTTTCGCCATTACTATCTAACAATGGGAATGTCTAACTAAGATTATATAGAAGATTTAACAAATATTTTTTCTGTTGCTAATTCTCCTGATTCTACCAGTAGTTCCTTTTTGAAAGTGAATCAAACAACCTTTTTTCCATTCTTGACATTCTAATGGCTCACAATAAGTTTGATTACAGCATTACTAGTTACTATAAACATTTCTCTGTTTGCTTGCTTCCTTACACAAACCCTATCACCGTACTAAATAAAATTTCCTGCTAAACTACTTCTTTTTCACTCTTACACATATCTTGTTCTTATTTTTTATTCTTTATATCTTCTTCTTTTGAAGAACTTAAATATTTGAAATCGGTACCTATGAGCAGAAAAATTTTTTACCTCAATTATTGATTAAGCGTGTAATATTTTTTTCTCTTGCGGTTTTAAAAACATTACACTATTAGAAATAATCACAGGAATCTGGTTTTCTTTCTGTTTTATCTTTCTCTCAATTGTCTAAATACGTTTAACTCTCAGATAAATTTTTTCACCTGTCAATAAAACCCTTTATCCCATTTTTAAAAGTCTCGTCTTCGAGTTTATTCTTGGGTAATTTTCAGCATAGCTTATCGGAGTAGCTTGATATCGGCTACACTAAAACAGTGTTGAAGTTTTGCATTGAAGAACACGAATCCTGTATTCGAAAAGAGGAAAAAAACAAATCTTTAATGGTTATTCATAGTTGGTCACTCAATAACAGTTTCACTCGAGCTCAGCTAAAATTAGTTTCAGATTCTTCAGTTTGTAAAATGAATTTGCTTAACATATTCGCAAAAATTTACCTCTTTGTTACGGAAATTCTACCCCAATTTTCTTCAACGCTTTCAAAATTCTAATTTTGCAGCTTTTTAACGTTTTATTACTGTTTTCTTCGACATATGGCTCTACATTCATTTTCGTTTTGTTCAGTTCATTGACTTCCGTGTAAATATTCTTACCTCTCTTTTCACCTTTACAAACATTTTTTGCTGCTGGAGAAGGACTATTCCTATCGTCCTAGAAATCGATCAAATTTTGTTCAAAATCTAAACACGAATGCAATTTTGCTTTTTCCCTAGTTTCAAATTCCATTTATGTTCCTAAATGACCAAAATTGATTATTTTTGGGTATCATAATATTAAACTAAGTATTAAAACTTGTTTCTAAATGTTATAAACATTTAATAGATGCTAAAAGTTTTTTAATTCTACAAATAACCAGCTTCAGGAAAAAAATCGCAAAATTAACATTTTCCAACTTTAATTTTCTCTCATGTCTTTTAAATCAATCTTTTCTCTCATAAATCTTTCTCCTTTATCTTAATTAAAGCATGATTTTTCTTATCCAGCTGCTGCCATTTGGTTGGTCACTAGGAGAGAACTATAGCGGCCATTGCAATTTGCGATTCCAGTCGTAATAAAGTCATATCTATGACTGTTTAAGAAATTTAATAGTATGATCTATTGTTCACTGAAGATATATAGTTTGTATTTTTAAAATTCTGTATACAGTTTAGACAGGTTATGTTAAATAGAAGCAGACATTGTTTAGAGTAAAAAGGCTCCAATTCTACATTTACTTCCCTTTAAGTTAATATATAAATACAAATTTTTACATGCGTAAAATTACTCATACGAAAATTACAAGAAAAAAAAACATTTTAAAATTATTCATCTCCTTGGTCTGAAGCAGAGGCCATATTCTGGACACTTTTTGAAATTTTCGCGTTTTACGATTTTGCCCATATAAAGAAATTGTGTATTACATGAAAGATAATTTTACGCAGAATTGAGGGCTTTTATGTGTGCTCTTTGTTTTAAAACACAAGAGCTCTGAAACGTCGCCGTTTTCGAGCTATATCCTTTTCTTCTTCTTTTCCTACATTCTGCGTGATCATACATAGGGAATACCTTGCAGAGTTATTTCGAATTTTTGTCTAATACATAAACTTGTGAATTCGAAAAATTTTTAAGACTTCTGTTTTAGAACTGAAGAAATTTCGATTGAAAAGAATAGGTCTAAGACCTACGATTTTTTCCTATCTAATGTATTTTGATAATAATGTAGAATAATTTTTATCAGTATTTCAGCAAAAAATTTTCTAAATGTGTATCAGTCTCTGAATGTTATTTTGTTTTAGATTCACAGCAGAGTATAACAAAAAGTGGTAGTTACGTAACATTTTGGGTTAAAAAGTAAACTGAATAATTTATGCATAATTTATTATTTTTCAATATATTTTTTACAGCAAATAAATTGTTTTGCAAAAAGAAAATAATTTTTTGGGTGGTTAATCAAAACTGATTCGAAAACTAGTGGTTGTGATGAAGTTCATGAGTTCTTACAAAATTTAAATGACGTATCGGGCATCAAAAGTCAAGGTTTTAATAATTATTCTATAACGGAACTGTTTAGAGGAAAAAAGCCTTCTACGCAAATAGATACCACCTTACCTGCCACATATCCTCATTCCCTAATGGCGGAGTCAAGGCCAAACTGCTATAGCAACTCAGACTATTAAAATATAAGGGTGCTCAAAATTAAGGCAATTTTCACATACGGTCAGTTGTCTCCAGAACTTATAGGTAGACTTTTAAGAAACCGGGTTTGGGCATAATAATATAATGCGGAAAACTACACTATATACAAGCACGACAGTGAGTAGGGTACATTGGTGTAGGTAAGTAAAAACTGAGGTTGCAAAACCGAATAAAAGAGGGGAATATTGTCCCTTTGTAACAATAAGACAGCTCTCACAACGTGACTACATACCGGAAATGAGGCAGTTTAGGAGTCCTTCTGAAACTCGACAGCATTTTTGCAGCAACACAGTTTTCAGGTTCTAGAAGACTCTGGGAGGAAGAACGCGAGTTTCTACAGTCCTCCGAAGAGCTTTCAAAACATGTTCTGTAAGGTATAGGTCCAGATATCTAGAAAGTCAATCCATCCGATTAATATTCTCACTTTCCACAAAATCTTCCGCCAGATAAGCCCTATGTGAGCGAGCATTGCCCTCCATAAAAATGTACTATATCCCATGCAATATGAAACACCCTGCATTATTGTTAGTATCAGAGTACGTCACATGCAGGTATTCTATGCAATGCATATAAGTAATGTATAGGTATTATATGCAATGCATTGCAGTAATAATGTTTTTGATAGTAAGGGTTTGATCCATTCAAGATTTTACTGGTACGATGAGCTAAATTTTCATTTTACATTTCTGCAATTAATGGCCTGTTTCAAATATGTCTATAGCAGGGGTTCTCAACCGGTGGTAGGCAAGATGTGGTACGTATGCTGCATATAAGTAATGTATAGGTATTATATGCAATGCATTGCAGTAATAATGTTTTTGATAGTAAGGGTTTGATCCATTCAAGATTTTACTGGTACGATGAGCTAAATTTTCATTTTACATTTCTGCAATTAATGGCCTGTTTCAAATATGTCTATAGCAGGGGTTCTCAACCGGTGGTAGGCAAGATGTGGTACGTAGAGCAAAATGTGGTACGCAAAGAAGCAAAGTATTTTTAACTATTAAATTCAAAAATTAAAACACCAACATCCTGATTGAGAATTTTTTCTCTAACACTCGTAAATTTATTCGACCTGAACTTTGTTCTAGAGTAGTGGTGGTAGTAGTACTTTGTTTGTAGTGGTACTTGTTTGTAGTGGCGGTACTAAAAGTTTTCAGTTTTTGTTTAGATGGTGCACGTTAGTCAAAAGGTTGAGAACCGCTGGTCTATAGTGTAACTTAAGTGTAAAATTTAATTTTGTGCTTACTCAGAGCTAGTTATTCATACTCAAAATATTGTACCGTACCTGAATGTAAATATTTGTGTAAAGTATTTAATCTATCATTGATCAATAGTTCTGTACCAGCGTAAGTTACTTGTATTATCGCTCATTTTTGTTAGTATCAACGTATGTAGTTTATTAGTTTTTATGCAATGTGTAGCAGCATTAAGCCTAATATTAGCATGCCTTATGTGAGTTCAAATATCCATGATAGAGCACACGTACAGACATATACAAGGTGTAATAAAATTGAGGGTCACAACTGTAAAATATGATCAACTTTGTATAATAACCAAAAACAGCAAGGTAAATTTTGGTTTAATTACTATCACTTTCTTTTCTTGATTTTTAAGGAATGTAAACTGTTTATTTAAAGTGATTGGGTAGTGACAATAGCTTATTTCGAAACAGGAGAGATGAAAGATGTTCAATGCCCTCACCGGCAAGGACCTCTCGAATACGCGTCGAGTGTGCTGACCACTACACCACGAAGGCATGCCAAGAAGGCGGGAGAAATACCTTATAATTGTACTTAACATAGCTATTGTTATAATTGTTAATTGTTATGCTTAATATTTATTATTTGCACTAAATAATTTCCCAAAAAATGAATTTATGTGTGTTTCTTTTTTAAAATATTGTTCACAGGCTTTATGTTATTACAAATATAGTATAAAAAATTGAAAGGCAAATTTTAATGTACATCCGACCTAGTTGCAATTAGCTCGGCTTTCCGTTCCCTTGCCGTCGATACTTTAAACTTACGCGTCGTTTATTTATTGAGCCAGCTTATACCTTAGTATTCAATTGTGAAGTCTTAGATTACTGATCAAAGTTTAAATTTATTTGACTTGTTATTATTTATTAGCAACAGCACAAACTGTGGTTATTTGTAACACAAAGTCAAGCCCTTATGTTCAAAGTTTTTTTTAAATAAAAAGGTTGTTTTAAAACCTTCCTAAGACATTCCTAACTTCATTCTATCTAACACGTAGCCATAACTCGAAACATGTCAGTTAGGACTAAATTATCAGTAATAGTTCAAGTATAACTTTATAAACCTCATAACCAAAATTTGTAAGAACCGTTATCAGAACCACAGTACTCTTGTGTTCCACGAAATATTACACGAAAATTGTCTCTTCAGGCTTTTGATGTTTCTGAGTATTCCAGCTTTTAACAAATTAGGACATTTTCAAGGAACAGAATCATAGCAAATTTTTGCCTAATACATATGCATGATAATGAACACATTCACCTTAATTTATAAAGATGTCAAACACTTTTATATAAATACCGAAGATATTTTGGAAGCATGATCTCTGACATGTAGTATTTAAATGTTTCTGTAAGCTCTATACTTCTGTATTCCTAAAGCAAAGCTTAGTATTCAGTATTTCTAAAAGAAGTTACGATTTGTAAAATCCAGTGGGAAAACATAGAATTCAATACTATAAACTGACAGCAAGTTATGTAACGAAATTTAATCAAATTAATCATGATTTATCTTTAAGAACTTTTTATCTATATATACTTAAGTTTTATCCCGCATGCCCAACGTTTTCGTACTTTTTTTCGCTTTTAGGCTTTGCATTTGCTTTTTAAGCCAAATGAAATTCTTCTGAAAACCAGTGCTTTAGATGGTAAATTAATAATGGCTAAATTGCAGATCCCAAGATTGGCTGCAGGAACTACGTATATTATCAGAATTTTCATACTGCCTAGGATTTCATCTTCACATTTAATGAAACACATTAAGTTTCCAATAAAAGAACAGATAAATGTAAAAACTCCTGAGAATTTAATTATCTTTTAGCATTAAATCTTGTTGACAGTTTTTGGCCCATTATTGAACGTCCACATGATACTTTATTCATTAATGCAGATAAGAATTCTTCACCATCCAAAAGTTTTCTATTACAGAAAAAAGTATAATTTAAAACTTCATGTACGTATGCGACAGGAAAAATTTAAAAAAATAAGAGGTACTTCGTGTTTCCTCATCTAGTAGACACTTCAAAACCGACATTTCCCCCCCCCCATTTGATACTGTTTAGAATTTTAATGGATTCAAAATAACTGGATGAAATCCTAAAAATGCAATATGGCTTCTTCCATTTGCCTCAAGTAATAATCAGAATTTAAAAAATCGACAGCTGCATTATTTTTTAAGATATTTGCATGGTACTGAACTTGAGACGTGTCGTTATAATTTTCAAGAAAAAAGCCCCATTTCCTTCAAATTTATAAAAACAAAATATTGGGTTAGTATTACAAATATTCAACCAAAGCAACAATTGAAGCTTTGATAACTCCAGGTGAAAACATCAAGTTCAGCATGCATCGGACTCAGCAGAACGTGCGGGCAATAAAACCAATTTACACTTGGTGAAACATTCCTAATGCTGAAATACAAATCATTAGAGTTTGTAAGAAGGATTCGATTCAAATATCGTTGACAAACCTGGAGTCTGATTAAAAATTGTAATCTCTACATCGCATGTTTGATTGGCTTGACACCTGGGAAGTCATGAAGTGTGATACCGGAACATTTAGCAAAGAAACTCTGAGTCCATTAAAACATTGCTACCAATGGTTTGGTTGAGATTGCTTCTTACTGCCATTCATAGCTTCACATAAACAATATATTACATGGGAAACTTCCGAGGGACAATCGGGAATCATAATTTAATTTGCGTTCAGCTTTCAGGTACACAATATACAGGGTCAGCTCCAGAGCCGAGTGCAACAGGTGCAGCCGCAGCACCCAGCAATATGTTTAGAATTCAGGGTGGAAACGGGCGGCAAAATTTCGGTGTCACAGGCTTTGCACACTAAGCAGAAAAAAGCCTAACGCCAGCTCTGGCAGTTGACAGTTGAAAGCAGGGTCCGGGCACCCCGGCGAGTTTCACAGACTATTCGGGTATAGTCCGGAACCGGCAACTGAAAAAAACTGGCTGGAGAAACTGGCACCTTCCCGACGTCCCACGAGGGCTGTACCGCGAGTTTCTTATAGTAAAAATTAGGTATACATGGCCATACACAGGCAACATTCTCATTACTGAGAATCTGTACGTTTCACAGTTGTTTGGCATGCAGTTAGTACAGTTTAGATTGAATGTACGTGGATCTAATACACATTAGGTACACATGTCATCCCTGATTGACTTTTGCCTGTACTGAATAGTCGCCAGCCCTGGAAATATAATATTTCAATTAGGCAAGTTATAGGGTACTTTCTTCCTCATTTTCGTATGCTTTGGAGGTGTAACTAGAAACACGTTCGGCGTGTATTCGGGAGGTCAGTGGTTCGAATACCGGAGAGGACATTACACATTTTTCGCGTTCCTGCATCAGTACAACCTAATGACTCTAGAAGGTGATTGAATGTGAAAAGAAATTTCGCGCTCACTCTCTCTTAAAGTTATCTCTGCCAATTAAAAAAAAGTTAATATCGAAACAACAAATTTGAACTGGTAATGAAAATTCAAACATTAGTAAATACCATTCCATTTCTCACTGTAAAAATTAATGAATATGATATAGCAAACTACGGCACAGTTCTTCCAGGAATTACTTTTATATCAGGTTAAAAAGACTGAAGCGTGAGTTATATAGTGAACACTTTGTTCTTCTTGATAAAACACATCATCAGACATCACCGTATACGTATATAGAGGTGAAGAATAGAATATGACAATGAATTTTTAAACATAAATCATCAGAGACACTTCATTGTTAATTTTGCTCCTGAGATTTTAAATTTTAAAAAACTAATTGAAAAGGAGGAAGGGAAAAATGGACACTTTGTAGAAAAGGTAACTAAAATGATTATTTGGGTACATGCGACACATTATTTAATAGTCATTGCAAAATTAAGATGGGATCGTCATGTAAATCTAATAATTTGTCAGATATCTTTGAAAAAATAAAGAAAAGCAGTGATTATGCATTGTTATGACTTTTATTAATATAAACACATTAAATACGAATTTAATTTTATACGATCATATTTTTTAATTTTCAAAATTGTTATAAGGCATATTAAGTGGTTTCTGTGTTTATGAAATCGATTAACTGGCACCGGTTCTTTCTGATCCTTAGAATGTTCGCTTATTAAAAGCTCTTTCAACTATCACAGGTACTCATTATTTGTTTGTTTACTAATAATAATTCAATAATACCGTAATGAAAATGCATTTTACAGAGTGTAGCTGCATAGTCTGGTTATGCTTCTGTACTATATTTCTAACGTTTAGAGCATAGTAAAGTCTCTGTTAATGAAAACCTAACGTTCTTTTAAAAACTTCATAATTTTTTGTTGAAATGCTTTAAGTGTGCAACTTAGCAACGAATTAGGGTGAAAGAATTTAACACTTTTATTATGTATATACACTACCGTAATTCACTTATTATTAAGAATGACTATTAATCTCTGAATAGTAATTTTGTATGCTGTATAGTGTTCGTAAATTTCTGTATGCATGATGATTTGTGTGCATGTACTTTTTCTGAAACTTTAACTTGCAAATCTTGTTAAACAAAGTGAATGCTTTTGATTTTTACTTCAATAAGAAAGTATTCTTAATAAGTTCTTTTCGAAAGTTATATTCGTAGAATACCCAAAACTTTCAGATCAGAAAAGTTTCATTATACAAAATTTCCCTTTAATGCATCGAAACTAATGTACATGTAAATATTCTGAAAATTCAAGATACATATGTAAAGTTTTAGATACATATGTAAAGTTATTAATATTATTTTACATTTTAATAGTTTTAATACATTACATATGTATGAAGTAAAGAAAATATCCATTCATATTCAGTTATTCGAATAATATATCAATATTTCGAACAGTGACTTACACACTTTCCAGTGCTGCAGAATTTTATAGTGATACTTACAGAGGTATAATATTCCACATTTTCTTTTTTCACTTGTCTTGTTAGAAGCACTTCGTAAACCAGAATACATTAAAAGATGAATTATTTACTATATCTGTAAAATATTTGTTTGGTTTTGTGAAACAATTAAATTATAATTTATTTACTGTTTAATTAAGTATCCTCGCAGTCTTGCAAAATGAGTATTTTTTTAAGAATAGGCATTAATTACCTTTGATCATGTTAGGATTTCTCGTGGGATACACTTTGTGGAGAACAATGATAATACGTACAAATTATGAGGTTTAAATGAGTGCGTACAAATAGTTGAATTTTGTTGCTACAAACTTGATTAACGTAAACTGCGTAAAATAAATTTCTGCAAAATTCACATCTTCTTTCAGTAATAAAGCAATTGAATCTTGTTATACATCATAGAAATCTAATAGCAAATGTGAAGAAATTTTTAATTTCATCTAATAAATTTTTAATTCAAATTTTCTCTCTCTCTGTATGTCTGTATATACGCTCTTTTGCAAAAAAATCGAAGCACCAAGAAAGACTTTTGCGATTGTGACGAAATTTGGTATGCAAAAACATCTTGATCGAACATGCAAATGATAAAAAATTTCAAAGCAAATGAACAGGAATTGCGATCATAGCCCGCATTTTTAGTGCGCAATTCGCAAAGTATAAAACCAGTAACAGAGGCGGAAATTTTATCTTTTTTTTTTGTTGCTGTCATTGTAATTCCGTAAAGAAGCAACTAAAGATGCCATTACAACGATATCGAAGATCTTACAGACAACTAAACGACTTCGAACGTGGTCGCATTGTAGGGTTGCGTGCAGCTGGGTGGTCATACCGAGCAATAGGCCGCCACCTGCAGCGTACAGACACTGCTGTGCAAAGACGTTGGCAGCAGTTGCTCCAACAACAAACAGCAGATGCTCCGTTCAGTACCTTAAAAACTGGTCTAAGATTATGGATAAGACGGATCAGGATATTGTATCTAAACTTTTCAAGCTTGGACAGCGTAAATCAATATATCTCCAGTGGATACCGTCCCATGTTGGGGTGTATGAAAACGAAACAGCTGACGATCTGGCAAGAAAAGGTTGTGATCTCCCTACACCCACTTCTACTGATTTATGTCCAAATGAAATTTATTCCTATTACAAACATAAAACTAACATGGCATGGAAAATTTCTCCTGTTCATTAATGGTATTTCACTGAACAACCAGGCCTGTCACTTCTGATCTAGGCCTATCCAAACGGCCATGGTCAGATTCAGAAGTGGGCATCTTCTATGCATGAAATTCAAAGACGGAGAAAAGACCTTCTCCTCGTGTGCCTGTTCCTTCCCTGCCTCTCCCGCTCACCTACTGGATTGTATAGGCGTCTCCCTGAAACAGCTGTCGCATGAGCAGGAAGACGTCAGAGATTTACTTGTGCGGCAAGGTCTCTTGGACTTCGTATAGGCTTTCCTGCCCCAAGGGGATTTGAAACAACAACAGCAATGGTTGCTACAAGGAAATTGCCTACGAAAGGAAGGCTCTGGAAGGCCAAGGAACACAAATGCGTGGCAAGATAGGATGATTGTTCTCCAGGCCCGAACCGCCCCAGTAGTGTCATTGTTGACTTTTCAACGCATTACAGCCACGTCTATACCTCCCGTGAGTACAGTCCACCATCTCACGGCGCTTGTCTGAGGCGGGGTTACGCCCACAGAGGCCTTTGAGACGTTTGCCTTTGACTCTACAACATCGGCGGAGTCGTCTGGAGTGGTGTCGCAGCCGATCATCATGGCTGACATCAAACTGGCATCGGATAGTGTTCAGCGATGAATCCCGCTTCACTCTTGAAGAAGATGACCACCGTGTTCGTGTCTGGAGAGGGCGAGGCTAGCGGTCCCAATCTGCCTTTGTTTTACATAGACATGCAGCCATAACCCCTGGTGTGATGGTGTGGGGCGCTATTTTTTATGACAGCAGGTTATCTTTAGTCATCCTCCGTTCATCTTTAACAGCTCAACTATATGTTGATACCATCCTGCGGACGGTTGCATTACCCTTCATGGCACGTCATCCTGGGGCCATTTTCCAACAAGATAATGCCAGGCCACATACCGCTCGCATATCTCTGAACTGTCTCTGTGCGGTTGATACTCTTCCTTGGCCAACAAGGTCACCAGACCTTTCACCAATACAGCATGTCTGAGACATGATGGGCCGCCAGCTTCGGGCACCACAAAATATCGCAGATCTGAAGCGATAACTGATGAATGCCTGACAAAATGTGTCGCAGGATGACATTAGGAACCTCTACGACTCCTTGCCTCGACGAATTCATGCATGCATTGCCGCCAGGGGCGGTTCGACCAACTACTAATTTAAACACTTAATGGGTGATTGTGAGCCGTTAACAGGTACTATGATGTTTTATGATAATTTTATTAGCTGTGTATGAGCTATACACATATTCAATTTCATCAAAAACAACCACTTCCTTCATGGTGCTTTGATTTTTTTGCAAAAGAGTGTATTATTAAGTACTTGGTTTGTTATCAATGAATCACCATGAAATATAACATTTCACTTTTGTTTCTGTTGATTTAGAATACAAAATATTCAAATTTACTTAATGGAAACTAGTACCATAAATCTGCTAAGTAATAAAAAGATTTACATTGCTAGCGTCTTTAATGTGTGCTAAGGAACTCACAGAAATTTAACAAGAAACTTTTCAATATATGCTTAAGAATTGTTTTAAACATGAAATTTTACATAAAGAAATTATACACAATTATATTCACAAAGCTTTAAAATTTTGCTAGCGAACACTGTATTTAACCCTTTTAATATGAACTTGAAAAAAGTGCCTACTTTTACATTGTCAGGACTGAGTGTTAGGTGCATATTCTCGGCAAACATCTTTGTGAAACTCCTTAAGTCCTGATCTTGAACAGGGAGCTGAATGCAGCTATGTTCGGTAGTAGGGTACTGTGATTAAGTTGGAGAATAACTGCACTTGAAAGGGATTTAAAATCCTCTTTTATTAAATTACTATTATTTACAAGCCACTTCCCAACTCGGGAGGGATACAGAAAGTAAAGACCACAATTGGGTCTAAAATGAACAATCAAATTTAAACTAAAACTAAATAGAAATTAAATTAATATTTGCTCACAGAGCTATACGCGAGGTTGGCCTCTAAACTAAATGGTGCGTAGCAAGTTTTACTAATACTGACGCACTTGGATTTATTTCAATAAGCACTCACGTAACAAGCACTATGGCTTAGAATTTAACTGCTAGCTGGTCAGGCGAACGTCGAATAGAATGTTCGTGGTCTGAGACTAAAAGCTCTCTCACACTGAGAGGTTTCTACTTCTTGCTTAAATAGAACTTGGCTCCACTTGAAATTAGCATAAGCTGAAAACGCGCGCTTCTTCTAACGGGAAGTTGAAAATGAGAAGAGATAGAAAGATTTAAATTAAAATAAAACTTTGTTAGTTTAACTAAAACCTTACAACATAACCTCTGCTTACATATATAGTATACACTCTGCTTACATATATAGTATAATGTGAAAATTCACATGTAAACTACAGTATATTTATTATTGATAACTTAATTGTATTACAACAGTATGTGTATTAAGTATTTGGTTACGTAACACGTACGTAGAATCAGTATAAAAGTATATTTCCTCTTATTTGTGTAATTTTAAAGCATAAAACTTACTCAGAGCACCAGATACATTTGAATCATAACTGTTACGTACTAAAAGGTTTCTTGCATTTCTTGTCTCTTTTTACAGAAGTCTCAAAGATTTTCAATGAGAATTTTTATTACATTCACATGTATTTAATAACAATAGAGAATTTATATATCAAATAAAATAAAAATTGTATGCATGGATATACTGAAAATTTCTATTCACTAGATTTCTCGAATAAATTCAAAGGATTTTTGATGGCTTTCAAGCTTAAAATGTTCTTATCGCATGCCTGTAATAAAATCTAGAAATACAGCATAATACACAGATTTATACCAATTAAAATACCTTTCACAAAATACAATGACTTAGGACTGTTTATGTCGAAAACTTAATTATAAGTGCAGTGACATGACGTTATTCGGAGTGTTATTTTAACTTAGAAATCAAAAGTAGTCATGGATAAACTGCAGGTAATTGTCACACATTATTTCTTTAAAAGATTGAGCCGATATCTGAGGGTAACTGAGCCAGCTGAGTTGCCTTATAAAGCCCCAGTGGTATGAGTTTTGAACGAAGTTCCCAATAGGCAAATCGAAGGAAAGAAGGAACAAAAGACTGGATTTCGAAAGATCGAGCATATCAAAAGTAGATAAGGCTTCAATGAACTGGAACATCAACAACAGAAGTAAGGTGAAATCACATGTCTGGAAAGTTTCTTAAGTGTGAGAACACTTGCCACGTTGGGTAGCTCAAAGAAGAATCTGCAGAAAATACGTTTCAAATACACTCATGTCCATAAATTAAGGATAATTTGGAGTCACGCGGAAATCGAACACTAAAATAAATATATCACCTGTAAAATCACTACACACATCTTCAAGAATCATATGCAAATTTCAGGAAGTAACCAGATGACACCGATGGTACGTCACAATGACGAGAGTGTAAGAGAGTGATATATAAGGAATACAGGCAAAGAAGTAAAATTGTTCGCAGGCGCTTTATAAGCATTTCAGTGCAATAACCGAATAGTTATGACACAAAGGACGCATTTGGATGATTTTTTACGTGGTAGAATTATCGGCCGTCTGGAATGTGGGCGTACCCAACTGGAAGTATCAGACGAACTTGGAATTGCCCGGAGTGTCATCTCCAGGCTTTGGCAACGATTCCAAGATGATAGTAATATGAATAGACGTTACAGCACAGGTCGCCCCAGAGTTACAACGCCGAATGAGGACCGGTATTTGGCAGTTACTGCCAAAAGAAGCAGGCGGAGCACAGCCTCAGACCTGTCTCGTCAGCTCTCTTCAGCCACTGGTACGACAATTTCAAGGCAGACCGTGTACAGACGCTTAGGGCAGATTGGTCTATATGCTCGTAGACCTGTCAGATGCGTTCCACTTACTGCAACTCACTGTCGCCTGCGGTTAGCCTGGAGTAGAGAGCATGCATTGTGGACACCGCAACAGTGGGCTTGTGTGATGTTTTCCGACGAGTCCAGGTTTAGCTTGCAGTCTGATTCTCGCCGGACTTTCATATGGAGAGCTCCAGGTACCCGTTACCACCAAGAAAACATCATTGAACGACACCGTTACGGTGGTGCAGGAGTGCTCGTTTGGGGTGGAATTATTCTGGGTTCCAGAACTGACCTGCATGTTCAAATTGGAACCATGACAAGCCAAATCTATCGGGACGTCATTCTGGAACAACATGTACGTTTGTTTCGGGGCGCCATGGGCGCACAATTTGTGTTTATGGATGACAACGCCCGTCCTCACCGTGCAAACATCGTAAGCGAATGCCTTCAATCGGAGGATATCACCCGTATGGACTGGCCAGCATTCTCACCGGACTTGAATCCAGTAGAGCACGTGTGGGACATGCTTGGCCGACGAGTTGCAGCCCGTCAACCTCCTCCTACATGTCTACCGGAACTTCCGAGAGCATTGCTTTTTGAGTGGTGTAATATCCCCCAAGATCAGATCGATAATTTGATATTCAGCATGCCTAGGCGTTGTACGGACTGTATTGCATCGTCTGGGAGACATACAATGTATTAACAATCATACCAACCATGTAATATTGTTTTTTTGTAAATAGGTTTTTTTTTTTTTGTAATTTGCTCCAGGGAGAAAAAATCGCTAACTTTTTTAATATCGAACATATAGCATCTTTTTTTGCTCTTTCCATTTTGTTTAATAAATAATTATTAATAATAAGTCATAAATTTGTTTTGCTTCTAACTCTTCCTTTGCCTGATTTTACATTATCCTTAATTTATGGACATGAGTGTAATAAGTTCAAGTGAAAATAAAACGGATAAAATACTAATAAAAACGAATAAGCAAACTGAATACACTAAATGAAAATAAAAATAATCAATGGACTTCAATTTACCAAAAAACTAGTCCTCAAAGGAATACACTATATGCAGCAGGGGAAGAGCAAAATTATGAGAATATTTTTAAATTTTTCAGAACCTTGCTGTGAAAATTTTAGCTAGGACAAAAAATACGCGAAGAAATACGGTATTTGATATTCCATTTTTGGTTAAGATCAAACTGAATTGAGAAATTGCTAAAGGAATCGTAATTAAATACACTGCTCGGCATTGAAAATGCAACACCAAGAAGGAGTGGTCAGAAATTTATGCAAATTTTAGAGTAGACGCACGTCACTGAGTTAGGCGAATGATGTGAAATGTGCAGCTCTCCGACGCACGTGAAGTAAGATATAAGGGAAGGAACATGTAGAATGAGCAATATTCGTATCGTTATTTCTGCCAGACGAATTATCGCAGAATGTTTTTTTTTGTCCCGGAGGATACGTGTAATAGGAGAGAATGCCAGCCGCCGTCAACGAAGGCACTTCCAGCAGATAGACGATATTACGAGGGGTATGGTGATCGGACTGAGAAGGGCGGGTTGGTCCTTACGTCAAATCGCAGCTGATACCCACATGGACGCGAGTTCGGTGCATCAGCTATGGCGAACATGGTTGGAACAAGGAAATGTGGGAAGAAGGAGAGGTGCAGGTGCAGCCAGAGTGACGTCAGCACGCGTGGATCGACGCATCCGCCGACAAGATGTGGCGGTCCCGCAAGTCACTTGTACCGCGATTCTGCAGCATGTGCAAGATACCCTGGATGTACCCGTGTCGACCAGAATCATTTCCTGTCGATTGGTTCAAGGTGGCCTGCACTCACGGCGTCCGTTAAGAAGACTGCCATTGACCCCACAGCACAGACGCCAACGTTTAGAATGGTGCCGCACTGGAGCGATATGGATGACAGAATGGCGAAACGTCGTGTTCTCAGATGAGTCACGCTTCTGTTGATCCAGTGACAGTCGCCGCATACGTGTATGGCGTCGACGTGGAGACAGATCTAATCCGGCAGTAACTGTGGAACGCCCCACCGCGCGACAACATGCCATAATGATTTGGGGCACTATTGCCTACGATTCCAGGTCACCTCTATTTCATATTCAGGGGACTATAACGGCCCAACGATACTTGGATAATGTACTGCGGCCGATGGCAATCCCCTACCTTCAGGGGCTACCTAATGCAATTTTTCAATAATTTCAGGATAACGCCTGACTACACAGTGCTCGCATCTGCCACCATGCTCTGCAAGGTATACAGATGCTTCCCTGGCCACCGTACTCTCCTGACCTGTCACCAATCTAATATGTGTGGGATGTGATTCGACGCCGTTTGCAGACTCGTTCAGAAGACGAACTGTGGCAAATGGTTGAAAGGGAATTGAGAGCCATCCCTCAGGACACCATCCGCACTCTTATTGACTTTATGCCTAGATGTGTTTCTTCGTGCATCGCTGTCCGCGGTGGTCCTACATCCTACTGAGCCGACGCCGATCTCGCTCTGTATTCTGACTATCATTTTGAAATAAAGATCACTTATTGCTGCTTGCTGTCTCTGTCTTTTTTCCAAATTTCATCACTTTCTGACCACTCCTTCTTGGTGTTGCATTTTCAATGTCGAGCAGTGTATCTCTAGTATAAAGAAAATTTATTCGAGTGAGTATTCATAAGTTTTTCTACGTGAAGAAAAATAAGTTAGCTCTTCCAGAATAATTTCTTTTCCTTCTTTTCTTAAAAAAAATATGTACATATTGTAGCAGTATTTGTATAAGAAAAAATAAAGTATGAAGTATGCAAAAGTAAAATAAAAATTCGAATGGAGTGTACAGAAGTTAAATAAGCACAAGAATTTCACGCGAACCTCTTGAATACGTTCTTTGGAAATGCTGCCTCGTGTATCAAACTGAATATAGGCACACTAGTGCTCAAAATTCAGCCATGATGTTCAGATTAAAAAGGAAATGTTCATGGGTTTTCTTATAAAATGTGCTTCAGATTTAAAAGGAAATGTAATTTTAACTGATGCGTATTTATACAGTTTACATAGTAGTAGCTAATAACTATTAAATATTGCTTTAGCCGTCGACCTATTTGTTTTTTGGGCCATGCTGCCCAACAAATTAACAATTTGGGGCTTCTGTTCTAAAAACGAAGAATGCTTCAGAATTACCTAATGATTGCTTTAATAGAAAAATATACGTATTGATAAACGTAACACTGTCTATTTCTCCCTTTTCTGGTTCTTCTCACAAAAGGATCCGCCAAAGTGACATCGTCATTTGAAAATACTTTTTGGCTGTACGCAAATAGAGGATACATCTTCCATAAAAAGATCAAGGAAATTTCTTAAATTCCTAAAACGCTTGTTCCTTGTTTCAACTCACACCTTCTGCCTTTAGTCATCCACGAAACGTCACGAAAATATTTAATTACTAATACTGTAGTACATTGTTTCGTTTGGCAGAATGATCTGATGGTTTTAGCTTTCTCGAAGATTTGAAATCCGGCGATTCGTAACATGTTTTCTTCGTCAAGAAAAAAGTTTACTCTTCGAACTTTTTCACAAATTTCAAGAATTTACCTTCTTAGTTTATGTTGCTTCAGCAGGTTCGAAACTGTAATAAGTACCCTTCCAGCCTGTTAAGTATTAACTATTTGTTGAACATTTTACTGTTTCTGAAATTTAGGCACTAAGCCGTAACACATTTTAATTTAGTCGAAGAACAAATTTAATGAAAAGTCCAGATGTATTTATCTGAGGCTTGCACCATAAATTGATATTTTTGGGGAAGGAGGAGGGCTGAAAATGCTAAAATAATGTCCTGTATAAAATAATTTGTTTTTGCTTCTTTATACGTTTTTGCGAACTATGTTAAGTTTCACAGAAATATTTTTACTTGTATGAAGAAGGAGAAACTCCGCATGCTCAAGTGGATTGTTGCTCACGCGAATGGAAATCATATGTCTCGAACAGTTTGCGAAAAGCACTTGTCTTTCATGTGAAAGAACGTACATACATCAGTGTACATACATTAGTGTATATATATCAGTTCTATCACTGTCTTTTGTTTAATAGTGGAAGTGGTTTGGAACTTTGGAAGTTTCAACATGGGTTTGTTTAACAACTGAATTCTATAATGGAAGGGAAAATTTTCACCATAGCATTCCGTTGTTTGAATGAAAACTTAAACTTTCCATTTTCGGAGACCATAATAATTGTTTGCAAAGATTCGCCTCTCTGTTTGAATTTATTTGAAATTTCCAACATTTCTCTGCATAGAAGCTCGTGACGTGTTTCATACTCCGTTTCTGTCGGAGGGGCGGAAACAGCAGCTCTATGATGAAGTTTGAACGAGTTCCAAAGTTGAAGTTAGCGTTAATTTCATTTCTTATTTGTGCTAATTTTAGCATTTAACCTCTGCCTTTGTTTAACATGAATGAATTATATTTATGGATTTTTAAACGACTGTAGCTGGGAGATTGCATTCTTTTATAAAACAATTGAAAGTTCTTTAGCTCTTGAAATTTTAAAAATCTTCTTAGAAGTGTCATTTGCTGTTAATATTTGGAATTCTTTATTATTCATAAATTATTTCGAAAAACTGCTTATTAAATAGAATTTATTAGATTACGGCAACAGAATATTAGGCCTACCCGCCTACCCCAAGACATTCAAAGGTCCATATAATCATTTTCGTGTTTATATAGCGTATTTGTTTCGGGTTATAAGCAGGAGATGATTATAACTAGGTAATCATCTCCTGCTTATAGGTGCAAAAATTCAGCAATAAGCCTTGAAAACATGCAATTTTGAATACATAACCATATTTTCAAAATCAGCTTCAATTCTTAATTTAATAAATTATACATTATTTTAAATAAAATATAATATAGACTTCTTATCGCTTTAAAGTAACAGCATTATAAAAAATTAAAACTGCTTTTTCAATCAAATATAGTTCGCTGTGATGCCCGAATTGTGCCTAGAGTGAAATGATTATTGCTTGCTTTAAATTTTTTAATGCTGAGAATTAGGCGCTGCAGTTTTGAATTTTTTTTAGTTCAAATAGATTTCCGAACAAAATAATTACGCATATTTAAGTTTTTTCACTCCACGCTTATTTTACCATTAAAAGCTATGAAATCTGGCTGTCATCATACAATAGTTAATAGATGCATTAATTGCTTCAATTTAAGTAGCATTTTGGAAGATCGCTGCTAAAAGGAATACCAAGTAAAATCGTGATACGAAATGACCTGATTTATTCGTTTGTCTTTACAAATCGTTTTGATAGCTATGAAAAATTGAAGCATAAGTGACAGATAAGCTTTTAAGTTAATGTTTCCAGGTGGTCTGTAAATTTGAGTTCGAAGGAAAATGGCTGAAGAACCCATACACACGTGAAGAAATTAAATTAAAATAGAAGTTTAAATGATTGCAATGTGTGGGCAAGTGATCCTGTAGGACAGATACTTCCTATGGCATAAAGACCAATGGCATAAATTTATTTGGAGTGATGAAAGAAAAACACTTTATTTGATACCTAATAAATCAGCCGCATTTATGTGATGAATTTTTATGCATAATGAAAGATTTAAACCATATTTTATTGCATCAAACGCAGTTATGATATGGAGCAGTTGGAGTGAGTCGATTCCAGATCCTTGATGAAAAAATGAATGCAGCTCAATGCATTAATACGCTTGAAAGAAAAATACTTCCTTCAACTCTTAACATGTATCAAAATAATGTTTATATCTTTCTAAATGATAATGCATCATGCCATCGAACCAAACAGTAGACAGATAATTTTCTTTTAAGTCAATTCAAAAATTGCAATAGCCTGCCTAAATGCTACATCTCAATTCGATTGAAATATTTGGAGAATACTGAAACATAAAGTCAGTTTATGGAATCACAGCAATATAATGTAAAGTTAATTAAAGATGTGATGTCATGCTGGTATCATTTGCTGCCATGCTGGTTCCAATGTCTTGGTAAACTTTAAAATAGTGCGGCTAGGCGATTGCGCTTGTAAATCAAAGGTTTTCCAATCACGTGCTAATAATCTACATAATTTGAAGCACGCTTAAAATCCATTGCTTGACCCAAAATGCTTGACATTTTGCAATTTCGCCTTATTATTTTCTTTTGAATTTAAAAAAATTTATAATTTACGAGAAAAAAGAAAGTTTTTTAAATACTCAAAAATACTTACCGCAATGTTATTATTAAAATTCTTAAAGATCTTTTGAATTCTTTGTGAAAGTATCTTAATATAATATTTATTAACGTTTTAAATTTCTGTTTGTTCTCTTAAGATGGCAAAATAAACTGATTTCAAAAGAAAAAAAATGAAGCAAAATTTTACAATTTGATTACTCCGAATACTATTTTCTAAATGAAAAATTTGACTGTAAACAGTAAATGTTAAATGAATTAAATCAGTGTTAAAGGTTAGACATACAAAATGCACATTAAACAAGGAACAAAATACTAAAGTTTAAAAAAAAAGAAAAGAAAAGAAACTACGCTCGTAACTTCAGATAAATCATGGAATGTTAAAAGATATTAAATATATAATAGTATAATTTGGGGTTATAGTACCTCGTCCACATATCTCTGAGCGGTTACAGAACCTCCTTTAAAGATATGCAAGTCGGCGTACCAGTCTGTCATGAGTCCTTCCCAAACAATCAAACCACAGTTGACGAAATGGGATATATCATGGAGAAGAGAAGGAAAGTTGCGTATTCGTTTCTCTCTCCAGATCAAACCACATCTAGAATCACTGTTCAGACTACATCTGGACTCGTCAGTAAGCAATACTTAGGCGTCTTAGCTCCATTGAATATGACGACAGCACCAGTTTAAATTGGCCTCTCTGTAAGCTAGAGTAAGTAGGATACACCATTGGTTTTCTCGCACACTAGTTCAACCACGTTAAGCCTTCATGCAGCTGCAGAACGGCTATTTCAAGTTTCTGTGGCAGCCTGAAGGTCTAAACCTAAATCTCTTGTAATTCGCTTTGCAGTTTCTGCGAGGCGACAGCGAAAGAAATTATGCCAAAAAATCCGTAATTCTAAAAATTTTCTTGCAAATTATATTGAAAAGATTTATACAAGACGTTAAATATAAACTAGAAACCTTTGATAAAATCCCAAAGCTCTATCTCCATAACTGCAATTCGTGCTTCTTAGAGTTCCTTGGACGTTTATTCAAAAATCGTTTCTTCACCAAAGCAGCAAGTGTATCTCAAAGTTTTCTCAGATTAAAATGTTAATTAAAAAAAGTATTTAAACTGCTGTAATGCTCTTCAAATTTTCAGCTATTGCTTGTTTACTGCTGAGTAGTTAACAGATGTTAGTTTTTAAATAACAAGCGATCGTGTGATTCAGCTTTGCTGTCATTATTGCTCACAGCGAGAAAGGACTATTCTTAATTTACATTTTATGCTAAATACTGCTGTTCAAACAAATTGAAACACCAAGAAAAAGTTACTGGTCAGACTTGAAACTTACAGTACGGGATATTTATCATGTTGGATTGAAATGATTGCAGTTTGAGCTGTCTGGGCAAGTAAAATATGCTTGCAGTCGAAGCTAAAATCTTATTCGAGAGATATGAAAGAAGGCCATAAAAAGCAAATCTTGGTCGTTTATCGGTAAAATCAATTGTTACTTCTCTGAAAATACGTAAATATCCCTCGACGCAGAGAAAGACGACATTACGAACAATTGACAGGCTTCGAAAGAGAAAGAATAACTGCAAGGTTGAAAGAAAGTGATTTTTCATGCGGTGAAATTTCAGCACGTGTTGGGCAGAAAGTTAGTAGCTATGCGAACTCGTAGAAAATGAACAGAACAAGGTTCTACGCAAACATAAAAGAGAACTGGAAACCTAGAAGCAGAATGAGATACCAACTAAACATGATGCTGAAGTTTCGGGATATCGCACGAAGTTTCGGGATATCGCGGATGACAGAAAATAGTAGTACGAGAGAAACTTATAAAGGTTTAAAAAAACATTTTAAACTGAACTGAAAAACTGAACTTTAAAAAAAAAAAGCATGCTACAGATAACCACCACTTGTGGCGATGCAAAATAAATAATAATAGGCGAATAAATTTAAACGTTGATTCAGTAGACTAGAACCGCACAAATAAATAAGCTACAAGTTGACTCAAATAATTTAGCAATGCATGAGTTTAAAAATATAAGTCACGAAAACATGCAGTGTCGAGATAATTACATTTAGCTAGAGTTGGCAGAATTCTAATAATATTACACGAGTGCCAGAAACTCTCTCTCACACAAGGTCCAAAACCCTCAGCTTTTTAAACAAGCTTTAACAGCACTACAAGCTAATTTGCATTCTCGTTAAGACTACGGATAGAAAAAGTTAACGTAAAAAGCAAAATCATAATAACTGATTAGTTTACAGTAACCTTACATTTTTCTCCATCAAAATTTAAGTAATCTCAACGAAGATCTTTAACGGCCTTGGATAAGATTTTTAGTTA
The DNA here is from genome assembly GCA_000611955.2 of Stegodyphus mimosarum. Lineage (NCBI taxonomy): Eukaryota > Metazoa > Arthropoda > Arachnida > Araneae > Eresidae > Stegodyphus > Stegodyphus mimosarum. The sequence continues at coordinate 412,699 of KK113577.1, read as the reverse complement.
TAAGACCAACATGAGCTAACCTTTCCAATCATCTAATTAAATATCTAAATCGAAATTTAATTTGTACAACATTTTTGGGTGAACAAAAATTTCATCGCCTGAATAATTCAAATCTTATTTCCTTTCAGGAATCTCCAAAGAAAAATAATTTAACCTTGAAATGTGAAAACTTACATTTTTCAGCTTGCTATTCACAATTTACAGAACTTTTTAACACTTTGCTTTCTATAAATTCAATTTTCTCCACCCTGCTGTCTAGCATTCTAATGCCTGAAAGTTTGTATAAAGTTGTGCTGAGTTTCAACAACTACCTTCTAAACAAAATCCTACATTGTTAATAGTTTAGATATACTAGACCTCAAAAACTCCTTGTTTCAAGCATATGTGCCTAATACCCTAAGCTTAATTTTCATTAACTATGTAAGTACTGGCTGGACAGCTTAACTTAAACTGACCTCAAATACACTATGCTAGCTTTCATTTTAAATTTACAATGCAAATCATCTTAACACTTTTACCTCTTACAATACGTTTAACGTAACATACTTCATGGAAAAAACATCAAAGTTCCTTCGTATATTTAATTAAAAAGATCGCATAGTTTGAATTTTGTATCACATGTACATTCATTGCTAACATTTACTTTGCAATCGCGCTAAAATTTTACTCGCTACAGTTTCTTGGACTAAAATCATAGAATCGTTTTTCAACACACAAAATAAGAATCATTCCAGAAAAATGCATATATTTACTGAAAAGGTGAAGTTTCATTAGTAATGTACTTTTATGCTATTTAGATGCACGATCGGGCTTTATTTAATATCATTAACTAACTGACGAAAGTCATAGGCCGTGAAATATTAAGTTACAAATTTTTGCAGCTGTGCAAAATAAACAGCTACCCTTACTCCATGGACTGGTTTTGTATTCTGAGGTGGTCTGATATTAGACCAACATGCTGTCCTGTAAAATATTTAATCTTCTAAAACTCGCTGAGATAACCGGTCTCAATTCATTATTATTATTTGGGGTCTTATTGTACAACAAAAGATTATCTATAATTTCGTAACAGCAGCTCTCTTCTAATGCTCGTCACATCATGATGCTCGAAGTGATCGGGATCGTTCAAATTTACGCGTAGATATTTTTTAATTCCGTATCTGCTTGCAGTTCTGCAATAAATGTTTCGAGTGAATCTAAAATTTTAGTAATTGAAATGGCACATTTCACTTTTTTCTTTCATCACTTAGTTTAATTCGTGGTCCTTGTATGAACAAATGACGTTCGTAATTCCTCAAACCATGAAAAATAACTGGAATTTTTTGGAGATTTTAAAATTCAGATTAAGCCTTCCTACATATTCGGCAAAGAGCTTATTTTTCTGGAAGTATTTAAATTAATCTTTTATTATTCAAAATATCACTTATTAATTTATCTTCTTTAATATTCTGAAGAAAATAATGAACAACATCATTCCCTCTGTAAACCATAGGCTCTTTGAATGTTCGTCCATCAGGCCTATAATAAAACGACTTTATAACAGTAGCTTTATGAAATATAAGGAAATATAATTGTTGAATGAGAAGTATCCGGATCGTTCCTACATGAGTCGATCATAAAGACGAGGGACTCAAAATTTGCATATAAGCCAAAACGCATTTTCAGTTGAATTTCATAGCTTTCAGATTGCAACTGTTTCTCTTCTTCTAAAGGCATAGCAATTCCCTGAGAATTATGCATTTGGCAATTCCACTTTGAAAATCGATGTAAACAACACGGTCAGTAAAGGGCAACGGCGTTATGTTTAGTCAAAAAACTTTAAAGTCAGCTGACATTTTTAATATAGCAATAATATTTTTTTTTCTTGCTCAGAAGTAGCAAATTCACATGAACATTTCTTAGTTTCTTTATAATATGAAGTGGGAAAACTTCTTTCTCGAAACTGAAAATACTAACAAAAGTGCCATTCATTTTTTCAAGTTTTCTATTTGTTCTAGATGCAACGAGAAATCAAGTCCGTTTAAGTTCAGTTCTTTCACATATACTGTTCATACTGTTTAACTAGTTGAGCATTTGAAGATAAAGAATGAATTGCTGCTAAAACGGACTGTAAAAACACTTTTGGTCATCATTTTTAACATTAACTCTTCAGCAGTTGCGAGATAAAGCAATTCTTTCTTCCCAAATACAAGCGATATCTGTCAGTCATAAATTTGTAAGGCGAGCTGTATGCGTTTGCGCCCACTGCGGTGCGAAAGAATTCGAGCTGAACTCGTTGATGGCCATCAAAAGGTTAATAATGGCTCCTTTACCATACGTTCTCTAGGCATGGGCATATAACTAGATGCAGAAAGCGGCTGAAATTTTGCGACATTAATAATTAAGGAGATTATAGACTTCAATGCCCACACACAAAATCATTTGTAACTTTCACTAAGGTTGCTTCTAAGCTCGGAATCTAGTAGGCTAACAAAGTAATTCATCCTAAAAAATGAAGTGCAATATTCAAATTCGTCGATGGAGATACATCTCTGAAAATGTGTTTTAAGTACAACATACTATTAAACGTATCATTTTTTCTCTCTTTCAGAAACTAAACTCTCATTCAGAGCTTCGGTGAAATTACATGGATCTTCGAAAAGCATTTCGCAGTCAGGCTTGAGTCTTTCATACTTCAGAGAATTATTACACTTTCTTTAACTGTTGGGTGTTCACAAATAGACATATCATTAGTAAAATTAGGGTGTTTGAGGTTATTATCCGTTTAACTAGGTGAACGCCATCTGCGGTGTCTTGGTAAAATTCAAAGGCGTTTTTATACTGTTTCTCACGGAACATAATTCATGACCAGTTGTAGAAGTGTGATAAATACGACATGTTGAAATTCATTTTGTTTGAAATTTTTGATTAAGTTCTAAATTACTTAATTCATCAGTTGTTTCTAAATTTTACATTTCCAAATTTTTTAAGTTAAAAAACCTTTTTGTTGAACAACCAACCCTCTTTATTTTTTCAAATGATTGATAGTCTCAGCTTGCGTAATATGTTTGTACCCAGAATTCTCTCTGCTGGTAATTCGACCTGATTCAGGTTCCATCCCAGGCGAACGAGCTGGCTGCATGGTTGGTTTTTCGTTAATTTCCCTGCGTGAATACAAGCCAGTTCTCCCGAAAAGTGTCCCAAGAAGGCATCCCTCCTCATAAGAGATAGCGCTCGTGGCTTTGCCATATTCAAATAAGGTAAACAAACCCACAATTCTCTCTTCGTTTCTTAGAATAATTTTGCTTTTGTTTAGAGATATAATGGTTGCAATGCATGAGGTCAATCATTTGATTTCTTGTTAGCATTTGGACCAAAGACCAAGGCATTTTGCTTACGGAATACCTTTGTAATAAAATTGCAATTACCTCCACATCATCGAAATGAAAAACTGAAATAAGTAAGTGAAGCATTGATTAAAGCGTGAGGAGAAGACCGTTACAAGTTAAAGAAAGAATTAGGTAACTGGTGCTTGCATTCGGGGAAGGTATATAATTGTCTATTAATCTGAAGGGAAAAATGGGTTTTCATTAAAATGCTACCAAGTTTCTCTGTATTAGCAGTATGCACAGTGAAGCTCATTATTAATGAATATTTAATGTAGATAGTCGTAAGTTGCTAGAAACGTATTATCCATTTCGCCTACTTCGTAATAACTATTAAGCTCAGGGGTGTTAGTAATTCTTCTTAGGAAGACATGACTAACTTATAAAACCCTCGATCTTTTCCTAGGTACTAATGCCTTCGGGACTTTACACATGTAAAGCGCATGGTGTTAACATATTGGGAATATTAAGCATTCATCCTGTGAAAGCCAACAATATGTTTTTCCTAGTAGTTAAAAATATTTTTGAATTATCTCTTATTTCTTATGGTACGTAATTCAGAAGCACTAGTTATAGATTATTTTATGCATAAAATAAAAAATAAAATCCATTTTATTTCATTTATTTTATTAATTAATTAATGTGAGTTTTTCTGAATCCTTTATTATAGAAGCTTTTATTACAGAAGCATAGTTTCGCTAAATAATATATTTTTAGGCGTTTAGTGCATTTTAGCTTCTTTAGTAGGTTTTTCCCCCCCAGATTTTCACCTTTATTTCTTAGACTTTCTCATCCCAAGCTTATAACAAAATCGTTTAACTTCTTGCTCACGTTTGTTAACGCATAATTGTCTGTTTAATCGAATTTGGGAAAAGGATAATACCAGAAAACAGCAGTTTTGTTTCCTTTCATTAGATATGTGCATAAGGAATATAAAATATTATGAAAGAACATTTAATTTAGATGTCTACTTCTCAATAAAAACTCATAAATTTTCATTTTTGTTTTAAAAAGTGTAAAATTATCGCTATCTTACTGTAAATTTGTTTTTATGAAAGTCCTATATCTGCACAACGTTGAATGCTTTTTTCATTCTATTGCAATTTAATTAAAACATTTGTGAATGTGATAAATTTACTGGCGAGCGTAATTGTTTTCCTGAAGAGAAATTATTACTAATGAAACTAGGAAAATTCCTTTTATGTTGTCATTGTTTCATCCTATCAAATGATTAATAGTCATCAGATAATTTTTAAAAAACTTTGAACTTCTAGTTGAGTATTTCGGGAGTAAAGACTAGTTCCTCTCGAAATGCTCCATTCAACATCGAAAGGTAAAAAGAATATTTCAGTACTTTTCTTCTTACGAAAATTTTGAATACTTTTTAGTTTTTTACAAGTAGAATTTAAAAGTGAGATCTTTGAAGTTACTTCCTTAATTGTAAAAGTTAATTTTAATAATGTAGATTAAAAACTAATAAATAACGGAAAGTTGGTTTATAATGAATAATTAATATTTAATATAAATATAAGACGTTATTCGAAAAATGAATGTGTAAAAGCTTTATTAAATATGATGCAAAACACGAGTTTTTCCTTTATTTACAGCAATATTTGTAGTATATTAAGTAATTGTTTGAAGTAATTTAAGAGCCTTAACTTTATCTTTAGGCTTTCAAGATGTACAATTGTGAGAATTGAGACACAACATATACATTTAAGCGAAATTAATTTCGACACAAGAAAACATACGGCAAAAAGTCTTTTGCTACAGAATGTTGTGCCTTGCTTCATAGAATCAGCCATCGAATGCGGCATATGGCGACTGAACATGTTGATAATAAATTATTTTGCTGTACTAAATATAGGAAGTTATTTTAAAGAAAGGGTAATTGTAAACAACATCAGAACTCCTGTGTCCCTAATAAACGCCAGAACGTCGATGGCGATAGTTTGTTGAAGTATAAAAAGACTCAAGTCAGATAGTGAAATGCGTTTCGAAGATTCAAGTAAATTCACTAAAGCTTTGAGAGATACCTTAGTTGTTCATCAGATAAATCCAAGTAATAATGAAAAAAGCGACATGAATATTTTTCTGCAAAATTCAATCGATAAAGGAAAGCTAATTTTACTTTCTGAAAGAAGCATAATGCTCGTTTTCAGATTTCTCTGTCAACGAATTAAATTACTGCACTTCATTTTCTAGAACGAATGCTTTGTTAGCAGCAAGGAAATAATTGTCCTGTAACGAAAAGGTGCATATCCATACAATTGCATTGCTAGCAATGAAAAATTCAAGAAAGAAAGCCTACTCATCGTGATGCGTTTCTCAAAGATTTAACTAATGAAGTTCTTTCAAAAGCGAAGGAGACTAATATGGTTTTTATACGGAAAAAGATGTTCTCTTACTTACTTGCGTCTTCGAAATGTTTAAATCTTTGCTTCAGTTATGAGATTAATCCCTATTATATGCATACAGCACCTGGATTAGCTTGGTAAGCTTCCTTAAAAATGACTCGAATTAAATTAGAGCTTCTAAGAGATATAGATATGCTTGTATTTTTTAAAAAACCCTTTCGTATTTTAGTGAATATTAACGCAAATCGCTGTAGTAAAACTGCTAATAAATATCTTAACAACTATCGTCTCAAATGTGACAATATAGTATATTTACGTGATAATAATTTGTATGGTTGGTTGGGCAATGATACAACCGTATACAACACGTGAATTTAGATGGTTATCGGAAGCATAAATAAACTTTCTTAGAATTTATAATAGTGATGGTAATGGAAAATATGGTTATCTACTAGAAATAGATTTGGGATATCCAAAATAACTTCAAGATCACCATAATGACCATCGTCTATAAGCGCCTGAACGATAACAAATCAATCCTGATGTACGTATACTTTATTACAAAAAATAAAGTATTTAAAAAAAATGCTAGAAACTCAGAATAGGTTAGAATAGAAGAGAAACACGTCAATGTGACAATCAAATTCGCTGAAACAACCTTGTATTTGGCGTACATTTACTAAAAACACTCAATCGATTTCGAGGGCAGCTACAGGTCCCTCCTCATCAGGAGAACAAAATATCTAGAAAAGGGACTTTTCTAGATATTTTAGAGAGATATTTAAAGTATATTTTAGCATTTAGATATTTAAAGCGAGGGCTGGCTAAAAGTCAGTTCGAAAACTTTCGAAGACTTTTTTAAATTAATGAACAATTCCTTGTTTGCAAAGACAACAGAAAATTTGGGAAATCGTGTCAAGACGCAATTAGTGAGTAACCAAAAATGTTTATAAAAATATGTCGTATTTCTCGCTTTTAAAGCTTTTCCAATTTTTACTGACACTTTTGCAACAGTAAATATGAAGAAAACAGCATTTAAATTAAATCGCCCTTTATATCTTGGGTGCTTCGTAGGAAAAGCCTTATGTTCAACTTTCATTATGGTTTCAAGAAAAGGAAACATGGCGAAAACGGAAAATTGCTGTTTACTGACACTGATTTCATTATTCTACAAAATCAAGATGGATGACATGTATGAAGGTATATTAAATGATGAAGATTGTTTTAATTTATTTATATCCCTAAAACCCATTTTACATATTACTCTAATAATAGAATTTTTTTAGAAAAATGAAAGAGGAATTCTCAGATGCTCCTGCTATTGAATTTGTAGAATTAAGAGCGAAGATGTATGATCATGTAACTGACACAGAAGAGAAAAAAAAAACTGATAAATGTATATCGAAATGTGATGAAGGTATATCGAAACTGATAAAGGTATATCGAAAAGTGTGATGAAGGTATATCGAACATAATAACACAACATGATGAAAACAAGAAATGCCTCTTTAGCAGCGAACAGTCCAGAAGCAATGAAGAAAACGGCTAAGGAACGTCATAAAATAAGCACCGTAGAATTGAGGAAAGTAGGTCTGAGTGCATCTATGATGACAGACGTTGCACACTGTCGAACTGCTATGAAGCCTTAACTCATGGTCATTTAAAAATTGAAGAAGATAGAGAATTAGCAAAATAAAATAAAAATCTTTAAATGCACTGTCTGAGAGGTAGGATGAAGTGCTATATGGGGAGCAAGGGACATTTGATATCCTACACTGTCATTGCTTTATCCCCAACATGATATAGGCTCTGCCACGTGCGCTTCGGTAACGAGATGTGGGAACCTCGGCTTACTAGCTTGCTAATTAAAAAAAATAGGAATAGATTAAAATAAGTACAAGTAATTCATGTCACATGAATGAGTGAAATTTATCTGTATGAAATTTCATAGAAAATTTTAAAAAGGAAAATGTTAAAAAAAATAAATTCGAAGATTAAATACAAGTGAATTAGATATTAAAAGCCCGCTTAAATGTTAAAAATTAGAAAACACTAAAGCATAAAATTTTAAAAAATGTTAAATGGAAGAAGATATAAAAAATAACCAAATTTTAAAGGTAATACAAGAAAAAGAAATTTAAAATAAAGTTTACATTTTTGAAAAAGCGTTTCAAGGACCTTTACATTTTTAAAGAGGCGTTTTAAGGACCATTTTCAAGGACCTCGAAACTTTAAGGTTGTTTGGGCTGCTGTTGTCCCGCATTTGTTTGCTAAGGATGACGATGATCTTCAGCATCCGGCATCTGTGATGTCAGACTACTTGAAAACAGAAGATATGACTCGAATGGATTGGCCTCTTTCGAAGATGACCATACACAGTATTCAAGAAAGTTTTAATAAATTTAACTTTGAATTCAATATTTTTAGATTAGTTAACTGGCAGATATGATAATTTATGCTAAATAGTGCTTTATAAAAAATTCATTTTTCAATAAGCGAGAGTTACATTTTACTTCTGTTGACATCTCTTCGAGCAGTGTATATCTAACTTACTCGTTTAACTCAGTATGAACTACCAGTGATTCACTTCTCTGCCACTGATCACCTTTTTTTTTAAATTTGAAACTGTTTTGTATAAAAATAAGCAAATTTGTGCAAAGTAAATATTTTGGGGATAATTATTTTACACTCAGGGAAATGAATATTAACAGATTTCTTATTTATGAGAGACTACTTTACCTTCAGCGTATTATGCATCGGATCATTTATGTTATTTTCAGTTTACTTAAGTAGATAACAAAAGTTTAGTGGTAGTAGTTCCCGAAATCACATTAGAGTATTACTCACATTAGAGTCCACACACTTTGACAGCGGTAGCTAATATTTAACTGTGAAGGGATATTTTTGTTTTGTTTCTGTGTGCGTCTGTGTTTGTATGCTTTTAAAATAGTCCAGGTCAGTGTTAGTGTATTTATTGTGTTACCCAGGGCAGTCTCCGCCACCCGCCACTGCCATACTGGTGGCAAGGCTATTGGCCGACTCGAAAGTAGACTTTTCCTTTTGTAATTTTGGATTCCTCTGATGTAAGTGGTATTATTCTGTAATACTTTTATTCAATATAGTATTGTTCTTGGGAAAACTGTGTGCTGTGTTAGTTTTAATATCTTCAATGTGTGTATGGGTGTGCGTAAAATAAAGAGAGTAAAAGATTCAGCCGAATTAAAATCTTAACTGCGGATATAAGTTGATACCCAAACCAAAGAAAATGCATGAAAAGCTACGAAATGTATTATTTTGCTTTTGCCTTCCCTTTTTTTCTAAGCTCTTGAATTCCCAACAAGAATATGCGTAGTTGTTACAAAAAAATTTTATGCTTATAAAAGGGGCTGTAAATCACCATTTTCATCTTTCAGATATTATGAAAACTTTACATATGAAGTAAATATTAAATGAAAATTTGTTGAGCTAAAGTAAAAGTGAATTATATCAATGTTCGTATTATAATTGTACAATAATTTAAAAATCGGAAATCCGAACTTGATAATGTTATCCTGACATTTAAAACCTTCCTACAAAAACTTTCAATTCGTAGCTTTTAGCTTCTTATACATATGTATTAAATTAACTTATCGGTTATTTATTTGAATGGAGATACACTGATATCAGTTTGTATCTCAATTTTTGCTATACATCCTTTCTAGACCAATATTAACAAACCTGATTAGTATAACATTTTATTATTTAAAATTTATGATGGCACAACTATAATTGTAAGGCTGTAAAAACTTTGTTTCAGTAGCTGTCATGCTAAGCTTTTATTTATTTTTTCCCCTGGATGTTACTTAATTTTGCAAAAAACTTTATATTCTTAATTTTTTATCCGCATGACTCCTTTGTATTCTCTGATATCGTAACATTAAAGTATCTATAATTTAGTCTTTCGATTTTTCGATTGTTATTGCGTTACATATGTTACATTATGCTATGCTACCACGGCTATTATCCGCACTGCCTAGAAAGATTTGCCATTTTGCAAAGCAGATGTCTTTAATTTATCGTTGATGCTGTTTGGTTAATTTCTATATCTCATAGGTGTTACTATAAGACATAATATAAATTCTTCTTAAATTTACTTTGAAGTTAAAACTTTAGTTAACTTAATACCTATATTTCATATGAAATAAATTTATAATTTTTAGTTGTATCATTACTTTAATAACAAAAAAATATTTTCTAACATTCTATTGCATACTTCGGTACCGAAAAATCTTTTGCCCACTACCTAAAAATATTAAGTTTTCCAATCTAGCTAAGATCTCAGTAACATTTTATTCAAAGAAAGTTTCCATATATGCAATGTCTCTGAGGTAATTTCTAATAAATCCAATTCACATGTTTTCTACTTACTCAGTTTATAATATTATAATCATTTGCACTTTTTTCATAAATAATGAAAGCTTTATCTAACGTCATATATTTATTTGACAATTTCTTTTCTCCCTCGTTAATATTTTTGCAATGTAGCCATATTATTTCAAGCTTTACAGAGATAAATTTAAGTCATTATAACTTCTGACACATCCAAAACTCATTTTAATGTAAAGTGTTTTTGTGGTTAGTAATATATTTTTTTCTTTGCTGCCTCTTGTGTTTGCCATTGCTACTTCTGTTGTTTTTCAGTTACTAGTCTACTTATTAGTTTTTATCTTACTTCTTCCTTTACTTGCCCTTGTGTTTACTAGTTCTGTTTTCTTTTTATTTATTTTAAAATATTTAATTTTAGAACCGCATATATGTTTAAGCCGTTATCGTTTGAATTAATTTCAGATGGTCTTAATTGTCCCTATACCCACCTTTGATACATATTTATTCATTCATTGTATGTTGCAATACCTTTCTAACAGATATTTTTTTAAACGGTCTTTTAAAAATACTATTTAAACTTTATTTATTGGTAGTGTTTGTTTACTGATTTTATCTTAGTTCAAGTCGTTATATAGCAGGCTCCAGACTGCATGTGATGTAAATATTTCTAGTTAACAGTAAAGTAATGATATGAAAACAATCGCATATTTGTTATATTAAGTCCAAGGTTAAGTTATACATAGCCTTGGACTTAATATAACAACATAAATTAATAAGCATTAATACATTAATATAGCATAATGTTAGTAAGCATATAATAAAATATCTGACTTGTCCGAATGCCACAGAATATTAAATTCAATTACTGCACAACAGAAAATGAAGCGTAAAAAAAAACTGTAAATGCTGAGACGTCCACATACATCTTTTTACCAAATACATCTTTTCATCAAAATCCCCTAGGAAGAGCTTTAGCCAAGCTAAACAATCGAGTTCGAGACAACAGTTCAAAAACAAACAGTTCGAGATTTAAAGGATTAAATAATATAACATCAGAGGAAGACACGCAAAAAGACATGAAAGCAGCATAAATATAATGCAACCAATGCAATTAGAGAATGTTGTCATTGTGGTAAAGTGTAACTGAAGAAATGTTTCATCTAAATTAAATAAAAATCAGATAATGAAAAAAATCTAAAAATCAGATAAAAGCTAGGTGCAATAAAATTTCATGAATGCACTGAAAATGTAAGTTTGTTCAAATATTGTCTTAGTTTGGAATTTTATTTTTTAATTTATCTTCTTGATTTGTATAAATGTTATTTACATGTGGAGAAACAGAAGGAAAGTAATTCAAATTCATTGAATGTTAAACATTTAAGTTTGCGTGCAAAAAAACGATTTAAATATCTTTCAACTGTCGAAATTTACGAAATGCTTCTGGTTTCATATGCTCTGAAATGAAGGATACACTGTGTTATCAAGAGTCGAATGAATAAGATTTGTATAAAATTGAACTTGAATGCTTAAAACTTCAATGTTTTAAATAATGTGAAATTTATCAAGGTCTATAATATAACGTAGCAGTACGTGTGACACGATGTTATAATATTTCATGGAATGAAAATAGAACTCTTAGCATGTCTGGCTTGTTAGAGTATATCTTGATCATTAAGGAGAATGAGTATTAGGGTTTTACATTGTGACCAGATATTCATTGCTAAATAAGGTGTTCTTTGCACTTTCATCTCTGATGTGATAGCGTGTCGTTGCCATGATAAATATAGACCTCCATTTTTAATAACCTGCTTTAGATCTAAAGGAAGGGTATTTCTTGGTAAACCAATTCTGTTTCTCATTCTATACTACGATAAACTGAATTACTCTTATTTTATTTACAATAAGCAAGAACTGATATGCTCTGAAGAGCGGAAGCCATCGATACCTGAAGAGAAAATTCACTCTACAACCACTGATTTTGCTTGCTCTTTAGACGAAACTCCTTGTCAAATGACGCCAAAGTTTTTCTTAACAAGCGGTGCAGACTGATTCAAAATGGTAATTAGGAGGAAATCATCTGCTCAATTGACAAGCAATCAACTTAACGTGCGTTTAACAGACCGGGTCTAAAAGGCACTTTAGGCGTGAAATCGTCACCAGCTCTACAATGGCAAGTGCGTTAGGTTTAGAAAGGACTATAGACAAGTAGATAGATAATACGCTATGAAACTGTCACCTGACGTATACTGACAAGTAGTTCCCTTAATGACCATCTAATAGACCAGGTGCAGAATATATTTCATGCGTGATCCTGGTCTTATGAAGTAACAAGGGAACCGCTTAATAGATGCGTTAATTGATATTTTTGCTAGGATATTGTGTATAACGAAACTAGATAGCAAAAAAACTATAATTTCCCGCTTTAGCTGCAGTAACGCATTTGATAACTCTTTCTACATAATTATTACCGAAATAAAAACATTGAATTGACCATTATCATTTCACTATTCTCCGATTTTATTTCAATTCTCCTTTGCCGTCATATAGTGCAGTAAAATACAAAGAATTCTACAATTTTCATTTAATAATTAAGTTTTTGCATCAGAATAGCCCTTTGAATGAAACAGACATACGGAAATTCAGAAAATATTAACAGCAGTCCAATTTATAATATTTCGATTTGATGTTCATATTTGTTTCTCAGATTGCAATTTAGGCAAGCACTCCTATTGAAAGAGGAATTATTGGAGAAATGTGCGTTATGCATTAAAGTTATTAAAACCGGAGTTCATTGAAAGGAATTTTTTACCTCTCACAAATCTTGCTATTAATAATGTGATTGAAGGAAAAATAACAACTATGAAAACGTATATATACGCTGAAAATGAACACGCTTAATTTTGCACTGTAATACACAGTTTATGAACCATGGAAAAAGGAGTACAGATTTATCTATAAAAACCAGATAGTATTTGTTTTTAAGGCTCAAAAGGGGGATTATTTGGGAAAGGAAAGCAAGTTTTATGTAATATACTTTTTTAGAAAAATTATTGTCCAGAATTGAGCCTGCTAAAAATTTATCTCGTTTTTCAGTTCCGAAATAAAATAATTCACATACTTCGCATTCCAGTCAATGAAAGAATCCAAGTACGATTGAGAAGATTACGGAAAAAGGATTGCCCTCTGCACAAGGTTTGGTTATGCACGTTCTAAAAAGTATCACCACTGAAGGCACTTATAGTGAAAGTGGTGAAGTATATTCAGAGTCATATTAAAATGTACTTCAAGTTTTTAATTTATTTTTTACTCATATAAGGGTTGATTCTTTATTTAGAATGACGGAAAATAAACGAAAGCAGTTCTCGAAAAATCTAACCATACACTAATGGGATTATGAGTTCAGATTTCCATACTTAAATTAAAGATTTTTTTCCCTCTTTAAAGTTTCAAGAAGATACGATCTACGAAAATCGTTCATAAAGTTTAAATCTTTAAACTATCGTACTTTTTGGAATGACGTTTAATTAATTAGTACATAAGAAATCTAGAAACTCGCATGAAGGTTAGTTAATCAAGCTATGAAATATCGTTCCATAGTTTCAATGTCACTAAAACTGCGCACGGAGTTGTACTTATTTCCACACATCGTTTTTTTTTTTTTTTTTTTTTTTTTGAGAAATTGCCCTTTGAGAAGCAACAATTGATCAGCAGAAAAATATACGTAGGCAAAAGGGAAAATTAGTTAATAAAGAACACATTTATGAAGCTTTATCTAGTTTGAAAATTTTTAATTCGAATGTTTTATTTAATTTCACTCCTGCTTAAACGGTAAGCAACATCTTAGTAAGCAAACGATGAAAAATGTACATTCATTTACAAAGGTTTAGTTCAGGAGCGAGAAATTTATTCGGCTCTTGCCCAGCCTCGAGCATGGAGTTGGTCTAATGTAATATCATAGGTTGAACTTATGTAATAATAAATGAACCAGAAAACAGCTCAAAGTTTTAATCGTTACACTTTGCATTTGCATTTCTCAGATTTTGTTTAACCTTTCATGTAATAAACCTAACACAATCGTAGGGAAGATTACTGTGCACCTATTAGTTATTGTGCATCTTCTACGTACAGATATTGCAGTGAAAGCTTCTGCCTGAAAAACGGCACAAACTAGACTTTTATTATGCGAAAAAAATGAAAAAGAAAAAGAAAAAAAAAAATCTGTACTTTGTATCAGGTATGCAATATATGGCATAAACATGTTTTTACTAATTGCAATAACGCTGCAAGTACGACGATTTATGTCAATTAGATATGGAGTTAAAATGAAAGTAGCATCTCAGTTATTACAAAATGCATTAATGATTTTTAAATCAATCAGTTAGTTAAGCGATCTCAGATTGATTAAAATAGAAACGTTTTATCTTTTGATAAATGGCAACATTCTGAACTGGTGTTAGGACGCGTGGAAGATAATTAAAGACTTTGCGTTTTGCAGATTGGTCACACCTTTTTAAGGCGAAGTGATGATATATTCACAGTCGTATAACGTAAAATAACTTAACAGTCCAGAAAATTGGGAAAGACTCTATTAAAGACGTTTCTAACATTCAAAAAAAAAAAAAAAAAAGGGGGAAAGAAAGAAAAAAAAAAAAAAGGGTGACAGAAAGAAGAAATAAGATAATGCCGATTGAAATCAATTTTTGAAGGTCCAAAATAGCTTTAGAATATTTCATATTCATTTTAATTGCGAGAAAAAGACACGTCTTTTTTGTTCGAAATTCATTAAGCTAAGGTTCATAGAATGAAATTTCATATGCCTTATTTATAGCGTTTACATTTTGTAGCTTCACAACAATTACATTAATTTCCCTTCCGCTTAGTGGAATTTTAATAGAACTGAACATAAAATTTTTCAGGGGTATTAAACCTTTTTTGCAATGAAGAGAGGCAGGGTATTTATCATAAAACTTCATATATTAAACTCTTCACATACCTGTTATAAAAGCAAAAGACAGGAAAGCTTTACAGATTAATTTAATGAATTAAAATTTATTATACGGAAACAAAAGTTGAATATCCTGATGTGCTTTACAAGTAAATAAAACAGATATGCTTTTATGCACGCACGTCTGTTGACAGATTTGCGCAACATAATTCTGAGCTGTCCGAGGCATTGAATGAGCAGATGCTACTCGTGTGAAAAAGAACTTCGCAGCGGTCTAGCAATCATACCTTATCCGCCCTCTTCCAAACATACACAAAAAAAGGAAAATTTGTTTAGGAAACACTGCCCAATTTTGTTGGAAAAGACGCCAATTCTTCGGGGGTCGTCCGACAATTACCTCCAGTCTCGGACAATAATTTTCCTCGACTAATAGAAAAAATCAAAAAGCAGTCGTCCGAGGGAATGGAAAAACAATAGTCCTAGGCAGAGCTATCAAGACATAACATTAACTATTCGCGCAGTGAGAGAAGAAAGGAAAAAAGGCCGTCGCTCCCGTTAAAAAGAGTGCGCCCCGTACACACACACCGTGACATGATTGATTTCGCACTTTCTGGGTGGTCCGGGCATCAGTCAGTTCTCTCCGCTAACAGCTCCGTAGGGTTGCCACCGCGCCAACATGGCGATATTTCTCGCCGTCGCTAAGCTTTCACCCGATATCAGCAAATCAGCGCTGTTTTTCTTTCCCGTTGATGAAAATACACCCGTAGACATCCAAAAATCACCCGCCAAAACACGCGCAGTCTTAAAGGTGAGCTAATTATCTTCTTAGATTTTTTAAACAGCTATTGAACAATGAACAAACATAGCATTTTCTGTCTTAATTAATACACAACAAATTTTTAATGATCTTTTCGCGTCGAAAAAATACAACCGAAATAAATTGCAGTATATATTATATTTACTGTCATCGTTTTACTTGTTAAACTAACAAGGGAGATTATTTGGGGTTTTAGCTAATTCAAACGTATAATTTGATTGCTAAAATATGATTACGACTTCTCGAAAATAAAATTTTTTTTCACGAAAATATTTGCTGTTTTATGGGATTCCGGAAAATCTGGAACACATTTTAAATAGCCAATAATTCATTTTCATGTATTTAAAATTTTACATAGGCCTAAGAAAGCTCAGAACATTGTATTATTTATTTATATCATTATATTACATATGTTTAAAGGAAGGATTTAAAAAAATTAAAACCTCAAGAAACCAAAAAGTACCAATCAAACAATATAACATATTCTTTTTTTTAATTCAAGTGATAAAAAGGAATAAAATTAATAAATGTTTAGTCCATCTAAAATTAATGTCATGATACATTTAAAAAAATTAATAAAATAAAAGGTTAGCGAAATTAAATCGAGCATAATAAAAATTATAAAATATAAATTCTCTCTCGTCAAGGGGGAAGATGTGTTATAATAATCTTAATTACTCTAATTTAAAGCTGCTGCTTTAGCCCAGATTACCTTTCTTTTCCTTGCAATTCATATACAAAAATTCTCTTGCTTGCTTACTTGTATTACATATATATAGAGAGAGATTCTTTTAAACTTTTTCATTTACATTTTTAGATATTAAATCAAAAGTAAATTTTTTTATTCATTTTGATAACAGCATTTTAAATCAAAAGCATCAATATTCCTGCCAGTCTTTAAGACAAATACCCAGTAGCAGACTGGTACTTGTCTAATTCAACACCGATCAAGAAAAATGGTTTTTAATGAATCATTTAAACTGATTGTGGTGAAACCTCGTTACCATTAGCTTCGAATAACTGCATTTCTAATTTAAAGACAGGTCTAAACATTATTTGTGATCCCAGTAAAAAGTGGAAGACTGCAGAAGCCTTGTCATTCATTTGAAATTCATGTTTTTGTCCTTTGAAATTAGGACCGTCAAAATTATTTTGGTTCGATTTAGCTTTAGATTTAGCCAAAGATTTCATAAACGTACAAATAAATCAAGACAATAAAGTTACATATTACATCAAGATTTCATGCTTACTAGAAGTGATCAACATTCTCCTTAATATGTTTACCTGAGATGTAGTTTATTGACTTTTGTTAAACTCTTCAGATGATTTTTCTTTCTGTGCACGTAACTGATTTTGGATATTTACATATAAAATATTCAAAATACACTGTACCTATTTAATATTTCGTGTAAAATGTTTTCCTCCAAATGCCTTTCTGCATTGCGCAGCTATGTGAGAAATTAAAGGAAACATCAAAGTGATTTGAAGATATTACCTTCTAAACTGATGGATGAGTGTCATATATTAACTGTAAAATCAACTACGTTATGAGACATATGTAGTAATAAATCATGTATTCAGATTTACTGTATTGCCTACTTACAATAAATCAAAGTTCGTAATAAGAATTTGAATTTATTGTTAACTTTAATTTCAGAGGTATTCGTAATAAGTGTATAGAAGCTACTTTGGAGCGCATAAATTAGAGCATGGTAGATTTCAAGGTAGTCAAATTTTATAAATAAATAAACCAATAAAAGAGAAAAAGGAAAAATAGAAAAAAGGGGGAAACAAACAAAGAGAGAGAGAGAGATTGTAGATACTCCAGAAAAAATAACATTTATTAAAAAAAGTCTAAAATGCAAACAAATAAGAGAAGCACGGTAAAAAATAATTTTTGATTTGAAAACACAACAAAAAGCAGTAGGTCTTAGAAAAAAATTACATCAATGTGCTTACATCTGTCATTTTTATTAAGTTACAGCGACCATATACAGAATGATCGCTATGAAAAGGCATCAAATTACATCATGAAACTATGAAAAGGCATAAAAAATCTTACAGTATTAGGCAATATTAGAAGCTCAACGAAAATCAGCAGTTAGGTATTGATACCGAAAGTAAACAATACAATAAAGTAAATAGGAAAGATTTATGATATCAGGATATGGGATAAGTGATATAAAGATTTATGATATCAAGACAGCAAGAAAAATGCTTTAAATCTTAAAAGGTAGTCATAAAGTCATCACTTGTGTATAAATGACAGTCAGAATTCGCAATTTCACGAAAAGAATGGGTTGAGAGGAATGTAACAAAAATCTGAAGCTGCGATTAGCATTGCGCTTTTTTTTATAGTATAATTTAATGCAAACAGCTGGACATTTTTAACACAAATTAGCGTCCGATAATGATTTACAAATTTATTCTTAATAACCAAAAAGCACTAGTGTAAAAGTAAGAATGAAATAAAATTAGCGATTGTCTCTTAGGGATTATTATTTTACATATCTTGTTAACTTCATAATACAATTTGTAGTATTTAAAATATTTTAATATCAGAAAATCGGGACAAAATGCTTTAATGAAGTATATTTAATTATTATTGTAAATACGTTTCGAATAACAAATACTATTTTCTTGTTTAATCCAATATTTATACTGGTACTGAAAATTAAATTCCGAAAATCAGGGGGCGAAATATTTAAAAGGAAAAGTTAGACAAGAATTTGGTTCGGTTTGATTTATTTGATTATGGTAAAGCACTCGAGAACTATCTGCCTAACGGGAGGGATGTCTTGGTGGAGGCCTTTTTAAGGGAAACTAGCTTGTATACACGTTACGCGTGAGAAAACCACGTAAACGCCTATGCAGTCAGCCCGTTCTCGGGATTCGAACCTCGGACCGAACTACCAGTTTTTAGCGATTTTTTCGCTCGGCAGCTGGTGGACCTAAAGACGCATAATCTGAAATACAATAAACACTAAATTAAGAATGATTATCATATATGCACTTTTAGCAAACAGTGTCAAATCTATAAATGTCTCAAATTCGAGTTTGATATAATAACACTTGACGTGGAATAACGCTTGATGGATATGATAATACTTGATGTACATAATAACACTTGATAGATATAATAACACTTGATGTAGAATATGACAACTGCTTAGGGATACGCAGGTTTTAAAAGAGCGAAGTATGCGCATAACAAGTCTGTTGAATGCAAAAATTCTCTTTTCTTAATGAAGCTTAATTATGTTACTCTGAAAAGTTTCGGAAGGGAACTGGTAAGCTGCAGCCTATCTTCCTAAAGAAACACAAGCGCACGTATTAGAAGTGGGTTCTGAAATCCCAATCTGAAATTTATATTCAAGTTGAATCCTGCGAACTCGAGTATTGTCTTTTCTTGCTTTCCTCGTATCTCAAGAATTAAGCTAAGAAATATAACACGAATACCCGGGCTGCGGCTGTCAGGACCCTTCAAGCCGCATAAGGATCTTTGGTTCGTAAATGCGACTCGACTCTAAGAAACAGTACTTTTATTTTTGAAATGGAGTTGCATTTTTAAATGTTAATGCACTATCTACAGTAAATGCAACACATTGTTTTTAAAGGGTTTGTTTGCAGTGGTACATTTTGGCCACCGCGTTTTCTTTCGGATACGGAAACTGCGTAATTTAATATTTACTCTACATTATTTTTAATGACTTTTAAAATTTGTGGAATTTTCAGCCCTAAGATACGGCGTGTAGGAAAAGTTTTTACTTAAGTTAAATACTTAATTATTCTTTCAAAAAATCTTCGAAACGTTGATGTGGATAATGCTTTTTAACTCACTGCATTTTATTCTTTTCAGAGGGATGCATGTGAGTTAAAAATAGTGAAAAATCACTGAATCCATTTTTCAAATTAGTTCTTTATATTTTTTACTCAAATTAAAAGCGTTATTGTACGTTACTATACTCGCAAAGTTCTTTACCATATCTTTTTCCGATTTTAGTGTACATTTCCTAAAATCAATCAATAATCATTAACGGGCGAAAAGGAAGAAGCAAAAATTGCTTGGTTATCAGTCTAAAAAAAAATATTGTCAGTTGCATCGTACGGTAGCTTTAATCAAATAGTTGAATATCAAAGGAACAAACTTTCCACAATAAAGAGCAGGAGAAGTAAAAGTTTTTATTTATGTTATATGTAACCACATTAATTAAATGAGAAATGGTGAAATTCACGGTAAAGGAGAAATACGAAATTCTCATTAATTTATTTCAGAAGTTTCTTTTCGTGAAACTCTGTTTCATTACTTTTAAAATGCGGCATTGAGTCTATTGCAAAATGAAGTTAAGGCTTTCAAAATTTATGGTCCCTTACATGCGGCTCCTACTGTCACGAGAGGACCACCAGCGGCCGAACAGTAAAATAGTTGAACACTGGGAGTTTCGACCTAGTTTTGATTCCAGACGAACGGGCTGGTTGCATGGACGTTTGCGTGGTTTTGTCCATGTGTAACGAATGTACGAGCCAGTTTCCCTTAAAAAATTCTCCATAAAGACAGCCCTCCCCTTAGTCAGATACCAATAGTGTGCTTTGCCGTAACGTACTAAACCAAACCAAACAACCAACAGTCACGAAGTTTGGCCACCCTTGAAATATATATCGTCGACGACGAGTTTGTGTGCGAGGCATTTCTCTTACTTATTCTTGTAGTGCAGTGGTCAGCTTATCCAGTCAACAACTGAAGACTCGTGTTCAGTTCCTGGAAGAAAAAACTTGATTTTTCATGTATTTATTCTTCAATAAATAAACAAAATAATAACTTAAATAATAATTGCATACTTCATCTGAGCTTTCCATCTGTGATTTTGTTTGTAAGCCTGCCAGTTCCTTTCTTTCTGTCAAAAAGGTACTTTACAATACTTATTGAGTGTTTGAACCTTTTTCAAACACTCAATTTGACAAAAATTAAATTAAATTATAATCAAAATTAGTTTTTTCTACCTTTCATGCTGTCTAGTCACAATTTCTTTACTAGGAAGACAATAAAAAAAAAAAAAAAAAAAAATCTGTATAGGCTGAATAGACGATTCTAATTAATACTCTATTTGAATTTTATCAAAAGTTGCTATGTATTAATAGGAAGAAAAAAGGCTTTACAGATTTCAAGATTTTTGTATCTAATTCGCCGACTAATGGCTCAGCGACTAAGATCACTAAGCAATGATAGTTTGACCCGTGTCCATTTTCCTGCAAACGGGTGACCGGTATTAGCATTTTGATGTCTTTCCCACTCGCAACATGAATACGAGTTATTTTCCTTGATTGGAAACCCTACGGTCCTCTCATTTCCTTATCTAATATTAAATTAAAAACATCTGTGAAGATTTTAGTGGCTATAAAAGTGTGAATAAAAACGAAATAATAAAAGGCAAAATTTTAAGCAGTTTCTCCAAGATGTAAAAATCACGTAAAATAGACAAAGAAATGATGAACTGAACGCTATGACCTATTTTTTGCTTGTTTGTAATGGAAAAAAGATATATTTATTCTTTCAAGAAAGTATGCTCATTATTTCATGATATCGCTGTTAAAAGCTGCCTTCGTTTTAATCAGCGCCATCATTAGTTGTCATTAGAACGTTATTAGAAATATCTACAAAAATTTTTCTGGGTCGCAGTAAATAAATAAAACTTCAAATTATAATCAGCTTCTCAAAGATATAAAAATAGCACTGTTTACCTTTCATAATTCCATGTTACAAAATGCATGTCTTTATACTGCCAAATTATACCAATAAATATAATAAATAAATAAATAAAAAAGAAGCGAGAAAAAAAGAGAGGTCATAGTTTTAAGATCATTTTGTCTGCTTATTTTATGCATGTGCCTTTTATATCTTTGAGAAAATGTTTATAATTATACGTACACTTTTTTTATTTTTTATTTTTTCGCCGTGCAAGAAAATATTTATAGACATTTTTAATTATATGGTAATGATAATTAATGATAATGAAAGAAATAAGATATAGCTTTTGTCTATTATATCATGAAAACAGTAAGCACATCTTTCTCCCGTCATAAGCAACTGAAAGTCAAAGATGATAAGTTCATATTTTTTTTATTTGTCTTACATGATTTGAGAAGCTGTTTACAAGTCTATAACTTATTTTATTTTACTCTTGAGAGAAAGAGAAAATTTAAAAGATTTCTAATTATGTAGTTATGCTCTGATTACAACTGAATGACTGAATATTCTAGAACTGCAAAATGAGGAGCTACTATTAGGTAAAATAGACTGTGCGCTATCCATTCAAGGCGTGTGGAGTGCCTATAGCAGCGAGCTGAAGAAACGCGAATTCTTATTTTCAGAGTGAAATAATATAGGTAGAAAATTTTCTATGAAAAGGCTTTAGCGGTTTCCTGTTTAGCATGGAAAGACACTCCGTTTGTACATAACATGAATACAGAAGAAAAATAAATGAAGTGAAAAGATAGACTATAATCGTGCAAGTATCTTGTTTAATACTGAAGTATTTCTCAATTTAATAGCGAGAAATATATGATTTTAATGGTGCCAAGCTTTAGTGATGGTTTTGGCATCATTTTTTATTGTTTAAAGAAATGTCAAGAGTAAATAAGTCGTTTTTTCATACTGAATTTTTCTCATCTTTATGTACTATAAATGATCTTGTGCATATCACATTCTACGTCTCCTCTCTACTTAACAAATTTGCTTGAAATTTTTTGGAGTTTTAATTATCATGCCTTTTGTTCTGACTGACCACCAAAATTACCTTTTACTTCCACTAATTTAGCGTACAAGTTCTGTTTAAAGGTCATACACAAATGTAGGGGTGTAGATAGGTCGAAATAAAGACACTTTTGAAGAGGAACCTGTAGACTTCGTAGTAACCTAAGTCAATAAAACTGCAAAATAGTTTCTGAATGTAAACTTTTTCACACGGGAAAAAGCTGTATTAGGAGATAAGAATGTATATTTTATGGCAAAACACTCGAGGGTTATCTGCTTATGGGCAGGATTTCTTCGTGGAGAACTCTGTAAGGGAAACTGGCTCGCATTCACTTTTCAGGAAGGCAAACCAAGAGAACTCCTTATTTGAAGAAGAGATTTGAAGCTCGCTAGAACTACCAGTGTCCAACTGTTTTACCATTCGGCTGCTAATGAATTTGTATTTTGAGAACAACTGAAATGGTCCACGAGCAATGAATTGATTGTGAGTGGACTGTATTACATAGCATCAATTATTGCTTTCGCGTGTGATCATATATATTTTCCGCTGAGTCAGCTTTCAAATTCAATTGCTATCATTTGTGTTAATTTATGGCTAGCTCCAGTCTGTTCATTCATGAATGATAATAAAGTTATCCAACTTTGCTATCATCCGTGTTATGCAGCCATGAAATAACAGATGAGAAACAGACACAATAAAGGAAAAACTAAACGTATATAAGGCGTTAAGAATGTAGAAAAGAAATATTTTCACTAGAAATATCTTCGATTAATGGACACATCTTCTACCAAAGCAAAAAATCTGTTCTTTTGACGCTTTGGTAGCTAGCGTTAATAAAGTTTGTTCGGAATTTTGAAAACGTTTCACTAAAAGACGCTATCATTTCCGCATAAATTTAAATTCTCTAAATATGTGAAGAATACGTTTTCAGTTTAAATAATAGAAACTTAAAAGTTTTCACATGTTAGTAACTTCATATAATTTTCTAGCTGCTGTTGAATCTGCAACACCAGCTTCCAGAGTATTCGGCAATAACCAGAGTACTCAGCCAAAACCAGAGCACTCAGCCATAACCAGAGTACTCAGCAATTACAGAGTACTCAGCAGCAGCAGCTTCCAGCAATAACTCAATGATATATAATACTGCCTTATTAATAAAAAAGACTCAACGTGAAGTTTCGGATTGGATACCTTTCAATTTTGGAAGATATTAAATGTAGTATACCGCTGCATGCTTTTTTACAATTCTTGTTCATTATCCTTTGCTGTTGAAAATGTGAGTTAGAAATTTCCTTTGAATGTTGGTTTAATGTTAGAAGATACTAACTAAGTAAAAAAACAGCACATAACAATTTACTGAAATTTGTACGCAGATTTTCGCTGAATTCCGCTGATGTGGTTCGTCTGTATTAATAGTAAAAACGCATAAATTTACAAAACGGTAGAGTAAGTTTTTGAGGCACACGTTTGCAACAAAAATCGTTGAAAAATCGGGAGAATGGCATTTCATCATAATTTTAGTGTCTTATACTGTTACAGAAACTTATTCTACAAAAAGCAATGACATCAAACAAAACGTCTATGCTAGTTTACTTTTAAGGCAATAAATTTTATACTCTATTTATTAGGACTTGCTTAGCATCATGAAATAAATAGGTACTGAGTAAAAGTGTTTTAAAACGGAATTACGCAAATGGCTAATGGTAATAGCAAGCAGTATAATAAAATCGCAAAAGCTGAAAAAGAATCTCTTTTTCATCTTACTGCCGACCTAAATGCTTCGATACTTCGGTAGTTTTTGATTTTTTATGCTAAATAGAACATGTTTTATGGAGATTACTGTGAGGTAAATAAATTTGTGTAGTTTGTAAGGTTTTAGTTTAAACTAACAAAGTTTTATGTTAATTTCCTCTTTCCTATGAACTTTTATTTCAACTTCTCGTTAGAACGAGCGCGCGTTACAGCTTTATGCTAATTTGAGGGGGAGCCAAGTTTTTGTATTTAAAAGGTTAGCAAGGAACTTCTCGGTGTGAGAGAGCTTTTAGTCTCAGATCACTGTGGCTCTGTTCGACGTCCACCTGACCAGCTAGCATTTAAACTCTAAGCCATAGCGCTGTTATTCTAATACTTATTGAAGTAATCTAAGTGCGTTAGTATTAGCTAAGTCTTGCTACGCACCATTGATAGTTTAGCATAGTGAGGCCAACCTCGCGTTTATAGCTCTGAGAGCAACGACTACTTAGTTTTCTATTTAACTTTATTTAAATTATTTGATTGTTCAGTTTAGACCCAAGTGCGGTCAGTATTTTCTGTTATCCCTCCCAAGTTGGGAAGTGGCTGTAAATAGTGGTTTAATAAAAGGGGATTTTAAATCCTTCTTACGTGCAGTTATTCTACCACTTAACCACAGTTATTCTACCACAGAACATAGCTGCATTCAGCTCCCTTAGTAGTACTTCACGAATATGTATGAAGTATGCGCAGAACACTCAGTCCTGATAAGTTTAATAGTAAACAAATGAACAATTTCACATTAAAAATTAGCATAAATGAACATGAAATTTCTTGCTGATTGCATTATTGTTGAAACTCCATTCAGCATTATCAAAGCTCCTTTAGGATCGATATTTGGTTTGAAAGCCTGTGGACTGAATGTTGCTCCCTGCATCATAATAGATTGCTAAATTAGTATTATTTTTAAGAGACTGTTTCAACTTTACTTATAATCTTTCA
Organism: Stegodyphus mimosarum; assembly: GCA_000611955.2. Lineage (NCBI taxonomy): Eukaryota > Metazoa > Arthropoda > Arachnida > Araneae > Eresidae > Stegodyphus > Stegodyphus mimosarum. Next base: position 387,365 of record KK113577.1, on the reverse strand, counting down.
ATATTTATTTCGTTTATTATTAAGTTAAAAGAAAATTGGAGTTTTAAAAATTGATTTTCGGTTTACAGTAAATTTTAACATAAGTTATTACTTGTTTCTGTATGATCTGGCACACACAAAAGGCCAACTGAGTCAGCATTACCACTAATCATTATAATTCATCCCGGATTTGATGTCCGCAGCTGCATAATGTTTTCGTGGTTTGCCCCTTGCTTGATGTGATTATGTTTTTATTTACTACATTCTCCGCTGTTAGGCACTACACGGAAAGGGAGGGATGCCGACTTGTGGAAAATTTTCTCAGGGAAATTGGGTCTTATCCTTGTCACGCATGGGGAAAACCCCGAAAACGCCCATGCAGCCAGCCTGTTCACCGGGACTCGAACCTCAGACCGAACTAACGGTGTGCAGCGGTTTTTACCATTCAGCTACTGGTGGGCCTGCGTGATGTGATTAGGAGCTAGTTTTTGCTAGAAAGAATTCCAAGAAGTCCTTCCTAAAACAAAATACCAAGGATTGCTTCGTTATAATAAACAATTTATGTTATTGGATTAAACACTTTGGGCTATGCATGCATTTTGTATTTTATTTTTGAAGATTTCTAAAGATGAAAAAAAAAGGAGGTTAAGCAAGCGTAGATATTAAATAGCCAAATTTTAGAGAAGTATTAAAAAAAAGACAGTATGGAAATTTTTACAAGGAAGATCCATATTGTTGAGATGGATTTTAGCCGGCGAAGAACAGTTTAAAAATTTAATTTTATGAGAATTAAGTAAGCGCTAAACAAACAGCAACTGAATTTACTCTAACGGTTTTACCTTCTTTGCCTAAGTCAAAGAAGAATGCTAACAATAATTAAAATTTTTAACTGAAGAGATTAGATAAAAATCTGTTTTAGAATTATTTACTTGAATGTGAAGCAATAAAACCCTCAAAGGAATATCCAAGTCATTTTCCGAGTAAAATATCTGTTTCATTTTTTACTAATAATTAAACTTTGGCTGTATTTGAAGGTCTAAATTTAATAGCATTTTCCAAACCAGAATTACACATAATATGTAATGATTCGTCGAATTGTTATTATCATAAAGTAAAAAAAAAAAAAAAAAAAAAAGGAGGAATTCTAGAGGAAAATACTTCATGCCAGTGGAGATGCAAAGTTATAGTGAATAAATAATATAACGCTGATGTAAAGCAATAACTAGATTTAAACCCGTTTTTAATTGTTTTTATTTCGCGTATGAGACTTGAAATAAATCATATCAAATTTATTCATTTAAACAATTAAAAACGCCAAAAACATGCAACTAATACCTTTCCTACGGAAAGGAATACCTTCATGGAGGACTTTCTAAGCAAAACTAGCTTATAACCCGATTCCACAGGCGAAACCATGAGAACATTCTTCCAGCCGGCCCCGTTCGCTAAAATTCCAACCAGTCAAAACTCCCAATATTCATTGGGCTTATCCATTCAGTAGTTGGCAAGCATTTCTACACCAATTTCTTTTACATATTTTTCGAAATTTATGGAAAACTGTGGATCTCATAGCTTTCAGGTATACATGAACACTATTTTAAACGGCATAGAAAAATTCTTTCATTAATTTCTAAAAGCATAAAAGTGAATTACGTATAAAACGATATGATAAACTTTATGTTTGAAATTTTTTGCATTTCATGCGTAATTTTAAAAATTGAATGTTGTTTCACTCATTCTTGCTTTAGTAGAACAAATGCAATAAATTACGGGAAATATTGACTGATATATGGAAAGAGTATGTCGAGGAAATATGCTTTCCCTATACCCGCAAAGAGTTTCAAAGTATAAATAAATCCTAGTAATAAACGTATCAAAGATTTACTTGAAACAAAGTCTCTGATAACAGGCCAAGCAAACTGAAATTAGCGTAAAACAGAATGGGGAATTTGCTGAATATGCATTCTATTTTGATGAAATATGTCACCAATTCTGAAATTATTCAGTAATCCTCAGCTTTTAAATTTTTGTTTTTATTAATAATTACGCACAGGCATTCGCCTCTTGTTCTATTCTCCATCAGTTCGCACAAGTATTTTCAGATATTTACACGAATATATTTCCTTCCAACAGAAATTTAGTATTTTTTTTTAATTCTTGATACACTATGTATAATTGAAGGGCAAAAGATATTTCATACCTACCTCGTTCATGAAATTCGTTGTTTGCTAAAACAGATAATCTGACTGTAGTATCATTCTCAAGGTTTAAACTTTTTCCTGGTTCAGTATTAATATGTTGAAAATATGTTTATATTCTGCTATCTCAGCATCTGCAAGTTTATTTTAAATATTTACATGTAGTATAGTTATATGTATGTTTACTATTTATTTATTTATTGTATTGAAAAGCTAAAAAAAGGGGAGATATACAAGGGGAAAACAAACAAACGAAAGAAAACATTTAATTGCATTATATGAGCTACTTAGTTAAAAAAAAATTAAGACGTTATGCCGATGAATCTTTCTTTCGTATTTGAACAAAAAACATAACTTCTTTCATGGTCTAATGAAAAATATAACTTCTTTCAATGGTCTGACAAAAAACATAAATTTCCATTTAATTCATGAAGGTGAGCGACGAAGAAGGTGAAAATAACATTTCATTATTATGTATTACTTTATCCTCCTTTCTGTGTTATTTGTTCAACTAATTTTTCTGGTGTTATGCAGATAACAACCTAAGTGAAAAAATTATTATGGAAAAAGAAAAAAAAAATTTCTCAATGCAGGTCGAAAATGAGCAAAGTAAATAAATCAATAAAATTCACTAGAAACAATGTATATTTTAGCAAAATGCGTGCATAGTAATCTGCTCTTCAGAGTAACAACAAATCGACCCCAGTGAGTAATTGTCTTATTCCATAAACAAGGGGGGAAAAATGCCGTTTGAACTTATTTCAAACCACAAACTGAATTGCCCTAATCCTCTCGAGTACCCGAAAATCGACAACAGCCCTCATTTATGCATTTCTCTGAAATTGCCGTTACGCACGGAAAAAATTTGTTCATGACGTGGAGAGCAAATTGTACTTGTAAAACAGGTTCAGCGTTCTATCTCTTCTAGCAGTTTGGGCTGCTGTTCTCGGTGAGAGAGAAATTTTGGAAAGTAATCACAACACGGCCCTGAGAGGCACGATTTGACGTTATCTGCAGATAAAGCATTAAGAACATTCTTTATAAATTAAATTTGAGTCGATAAGACTGCGTTCGCTTGATAACTGTAAAAGTAAGTGGCCTTTAACGAAAACCTACAAGTGTTTCAAAAAATGAAACATACGAAAAATAAAAATTAAAGAAAAAAATCTTAAAACAAAGGAAAGTTATAAGACAGATGATTTTGTGAACCAACGTTATAGATTATAAATTTATACGATATAGACATCTGCAGTTTTTTTTTGAGTTTTTTCTGCAGTTTTGAGTATATTAATAACAGCAACGAAATTTTGAATACAAAAGTATGACATCGGAAGTACTTAAAAAAATTTATAATTTTCTTTCAATGTAGAGGTGTACGATATAGAGTTATGCAATATTTCCTCTATAACAAAGCACAAAATGCATCATAGTATTATTAATTATTCCTTAATGTGGCAAACGTCATTATTGCAAATTGCTTGAATACTATCTAGGCTGTCTGGGCAGCAGTAATAACATTTCTATATGCGTTCACTTTTCATATATGCCGTCTTATGGAGTTTTAATACATTGTCAGTGATATTTGATAATCTCTGTATACCTCTGACTTCAGGTAATTCCAATAATTAATTCCAATAATTCAGGTAATTCAAATCAAATAATACAGGATGACATATATAGGATTTCATGTTTTGAGATCCGCCTGACTATTTATACTGAAATTGAGAGCTCATTACTCCATTTTAGCTAAAAGTTGAAAGTAAGAAAGAAGCAGTGTGGGGGGGGGCTTCTTTCTGAATTAACGTCAAGGAATCTAATTTATCTTTTTCAAGATTAGGCATTATATTACTATGCGTAATAGATTGGCATAATGCTGTCTTTAATCAGGGATAGTTCAAAAGCACAGCTTTACCCAGCACTCCAAAGTACCATACCGCATGATGAACGTAATTCAATAACAAAAAATTACATAATAAAATTAACGAACAGAATTTATTTATTTCTTTGCTATTATATGTTGTAAATTCACTGAAATACAAGTTTGTCAACAGTTTACTGACTTTCGGATAGTTTTTTTGAATGCACACATATTCATACTGAGAAGGTGTTATTCAGTTGTAGAGGGGAAAAAAATTAAATTTCGAAAATATGATTGGATTCTGTTTTAATCTTGAGCAAAGAATTCACTGGCCTTGCAGATTTCCTTATAGTCAAACGATACTCATGAAGAATATAATAATGTTTTCTGTACGGATTAGTATTTGTTATTAAGCTCAGAGCACAATACACGTGTAATATGAAACTTCAAGGAGTTATCCGCACTAAAGCCCATCATTCAAATTTATTCATGACGTTAGCATGATAACAAGCTTACAGAAACTTTAATTATGAGAGGGAAGGAAGAAAATAGAATCTATTTATCTTTTTTTTTTTAACTAAGATACGAGATCTTACGAGGTTTCAGATCACTGCTCATTCAGCAAGCAATAAACGGCTGCACCAAAAAAAAAAAAATTAACAAAAAGAGAACAATTTTGCAAATTCTGCATAAATCTGGATAGGAAAATATCTCGTTTTATTGCCATGAAATTTAAGAATGCATGTATATGTTAAAACATATTCCTCTTTGGAAAATTCCTCTTTGGAGATAAAAACAACTCTAAAGTTTTAGATCAATATAATTAGTGTGACTTGAAAACCGTTTGAAACCTAATAAGTTCTGATTAGTTTTACCGCAATACTTGAAAAATTCGAGATTTACAAACGAGTTCACACAGTGTATATTCAAAATAAATTCACAACTGGAATGGGTAATCTAGACTCGGCGTACGTTCATTAATGGTCTGGCTCATAAATATGAGTAATGCGATCCAAGGTCGAGTGACTAAAACATGAAATAGTGTAATTTCCTGCCGATTTCGTACACCGGGAATGAAACGGTTTATCTGCATGCGTATTTTGTAGATTTCTTCCCCGCTCCCCCAATATAATGTAAGTGCGGTCTTTTTCGCCGACCGGAACTTTCCACCAAGTCATCCTTAGTAAGTAAAGCACGTTGTTTTTTTCTGACGAAATCTTATGCTAAAAGGGGCAGGTGAATATTCATATTTAATTTATTCTACCTGGATTAAAAGTAAAAATAAACAATTTAGAATTAATATGTAAGAACAATTTTGATTATTCCCAAACATTTGTTAATAAAACCAATTTGTAGGTGTCTGCTTACAAATGTTCATTTTTATGTGAGAAAAGGGTTAAATGAAAACAGTTCTTTTTTATTGCTAATAAATTTGCCTCTAGAAAATCCATTTCACCATAGGAAGATGTTTTTTGAATAATTTTGACAGCAGAAAAATTGAAAGTGGGATTTTCGGACCAACAATGTTGGGCAACAGAAGACTTCTGTGTTTCCTTTTTTCTAACATATGCCTCATATTCCTTAACGCGAAATTTTAAGGCTCTCTTAGTTTGGCCAATGTAAATTAAACCACACTGGCAAGGAATCCTGTAAATACCCCAGGAATTCATATCCGGAATGGGGTCCTTGAGTATGGAACTCGGAATTTTATTGATGGGAGAATAAAAGACCGAAAAGTTAAATTTCTGTAAAATACGTGCCACTTTATAGCTAATTGATGGAAAGGAGAAAATGACAACAGAATTTTTATAATCTCCTAAAACAAAAGTCTGGCTTTTGGTGTGTTGAGATGAGAATTTTTTAACTGCTTGATCAATAAAGTTGGGTGAAAAGCCCCTGTCAATAGCTATTGCTTTGAGATAATTTAGTTCTTCATCAAGGGATAGTTTGGAAGAGCAAACTTGAAGAGCACAGAAAACATAGGAATAAAATGAAGCTAACTTTTGCTTAGTCGAATGACATGATTTGAAGTGTGGTGGAAGGCAAACCGATGAAGGTTTACGGTAAACCGTGGTACTTAAGTTGGATGTGTTACGTGTGACCAAAATGTTGAGAAACGGAAGAGAATTGCAAATCTCAAGTTCAAAAGGGAACTGAATACCAGGATCAATGGAATTCATTGTTGAAAGAACTCTATTTAAATCATCTTTATTACCTTCAAACAGAGTAAAAATATCGTCTACGTAGCGGAACCATACCGAGAAGTTTAAAGTTTCAAACAATTTTGATTCATAATAATGCATGTAGATATCAGCCAGGATTTTCAAGAGGCATTTCACATTCAAAAAATTCTTTCTGTTCAAGTTAACGACCCTAATTCCAATCCATCTTGGCCACACTGGCAAGGAATCATCTCAGACTATACCTTTAAAGAAATTATGTTTTAGTTCTGGTTTCATCAACAGATGGCGCCAGTAGCTTTTCTCCTGTCCAGGCTTTCTTATCTTATGTTATCTAATCATTATATCTTATCTCGTTCATTTGCGCTTTTGCAGCTGAGGATGGTGGTTCGGTAAAACCATCGAAACTAGTCCTGCGAAAATTTGAAAATATAACCCTGATTTTTGTCGTTTGACTTCTAAATTAATATTTGTTCAGCGTGTTATTGTAGTTTAATAATGATGATGCTATAGAAATGATGTACGGAGTTATAGCTGAAGTTTTATACCTTGGCTTTTATACAGGTCCACCAACTAAAAATTCTAAACTATTTCTACATAATAAAAAAAAATAATATTTTTTATTAGTAAGTAAAGGATTTTGTATACTAATGAACCTCATTTTGTATTTATTTTTATACTTCTGTTTCTCTAATCTGACACCTCTTAATTTCTTCCTTCATGCAGCAGTTAGACGCTACTAAATACCGAAATCCTTGTGCTTTCGTGTGCTTTGATTTTACACTCGCTACAGATTATCTTAAATTTATTTTTCAGAACCTGATATGTGTAGAAGCTATCTAAATTTCTTATTTATATGTATAAGTTACCATGAAAGACCGAAATTGGAGAATGTCGACTTTCACCGGAGAATGTCAACATTCGCCAAATACGTCGGTGAAAGATCGAATATTGCATTACATTCTTGTACGTTCGAACCCTCACCGGTTTATGTCGACAATCACAGATATGCTCTGGTGCAGGTCGAAAAGAGAGGCGACTGGCTGTTTCCCATAAATGCAGTTGTAAAAGCAAGGGCCTCTTGGGCAATTCAAAGTCTCATAATAGTTTAAGTTGTTGCAATTAATCAGATTTGAATCACATAATTTAGTAAGTTTTTTATTACTATTATTTTATTTTCTCATTTAGAACGTACTGTATAATTAAGCAAGTTTTTTAACTTCTATTATTTTCCTTTCTCATTTTGAATGTATTGTGTGTTTTAAGTACTTGTGTGTTTTTTCGCGACTGAATTACGGAGAAGAAAATATAATATTCTCATATATTCAACATTCCCCATTAGTACATAGTGAATGTCGACATTCACTGGTGTAAGTCGGAAATAAGAGTATTTGGAAAGTTTTTCGGACATACACCAAGCGACTATGTGAATGTTGACATTCACCGGTGAAAGTCGACATTCTCCAGATTTCGGTCTTTCACAGTAACATATACATATCCTAAGTAGTTGCTTCTTTTTAAATTAATTGATTACATGTATCTGTTACATCAATGAATAAATGCACTTGTTAAAAGGCATTTTCTGTGGTTAAAAAGCTTTACAGAGACTACTTGCAAGAATATTTTTAAAAACCATAAAATCATCACTTCAGTTTAAACATTGGAAATTATATATAGTGAACAGTTTTGTGAGTTATAAAACGTTAAGGAATATGTGCATGTCTAAACTAAGTGCGCATGATGCATTGTCAGTTATCTTTTACGCAATTCGTCTTTAATCAATAGTTTTCTTGATATGAGTCTTAAACTGCAATAATGTATGTTTGAAATTTTTGTTTTATGGCTATAAATATTTCAGGAAGACATTTTATAATACGAATTATCCTTCTAGCTTGTTAAATTTTATTAGTGAACTTAATAACTTTTATTTTGTTATACAGGATGCTGAAGTTATCACTCTTCTTGATCTAAGTTAGAAACAAAGAATTTACCAATGCATCCCTCTGTTACGAAAAGAACGGTGCGTATGAAATAAATGATCACACGTAATAATTTAATTATAATATATTAAGAAGTGACGAATACAATAAAAAACTTCTTTGCTGATTTTTTTTTCCTCCAAGAGGGCAGGAATGATCAGAGAACTTTGTAGGCACCTAGCGATTTTGAATTTATGTCAGTAAGTTTACAATAGTAATAATTACACAATAATAAAAACAATAAAATTTACAACAATAATAATAATGCAGTCAACTAATGAAAATTAATTTCTCTTGCAGCTGCTCTTCTTTCCTTCACTAAATAATCTCTACAGAGGATTATTTCGAAATTTAGAAATGCAACACCAAGAATTCTATTTTCACAGTCTGTCTATATCAAAATATGACTTTCAATATTTATCAAACTGATAGAATTTCAATCCTTTAAGTATACACTTTCTCTATTCTTCTTTATTAGTTTTAAAACCTAATGTTTTCTTTTCTATGGGTCCAAACACTGAGCTGAAAAGAATTCTCTCTTTTACATGTGCACATTTTAAAACTGAATTTTTTAATTAACCACAGCAAAATTAATAATATAAGTTACCACGTACATGCATTTTTATTACAGACCATACTAATGAGTTAGTTATATGTGAGGCATGAAAAAATTAGACAGTACGGAGAATGATGGAAGTATAGTATAGTCTGAGCTGGGCATTGGTCACTTGCAAAGTAATTAATACATCAATTTCAATGCACTTGATTAATAACTGAATTACTAATACTCGCAATAATATTGCAACTGTGGCTATAGTTACAGTGTAACTGCAATTACGTTTGATTCAATTATTATGTATTGCAACTATAATTTTATTGCAGTTTCACGATTTATAATTACAACTGCAATTCAATTATAACCACAGTTACAATGTATTGTAATTAAACAGCAAACCTACGATTTCTAATTTATTCTTTTAATTTAATTACTCTGTTGTTGATTGAACAGTGTTAGTAATTAATTACAATGTAATTAAACTACAGTTAAGACTGCTATAATTTCAGTTACAATACTAATTACACTCATTACTGTTACAATATGACTGCGAAAACAAATTTTATCTAAATAAGGGCCGAGTAGATAAAATTGCTTGTTGAATAGTGGTAGTTTGATTTGCATTTGAGTTACGCTTAAGAATATGGATGCCTGGATGCCTTCTTGCCTTCTCTATATGTAACGTGAATGAATTACTTTTCCTTTAAGTCCGCCATGAAGGCATAGCTTCCCTTAGATACTTGGTCGCATTCAATTAAACAAACAGTCTATTCATTCCTCTGCTTAATAGCTTTACGAGTATTTATTCGAAATATTTCCTGTATATGACCGCCGCTTGTATATAACAAAACGTATTTATTCACTGAAAGTATGTGCTCTGTTTAATAAAGGCATAAAAGAAAATTAATACTATTACTGGATATTAATTAATACTATTACTAAGTTGGAATTAACTCAGTAATTAAGTAGAACGGTCTTAGAAAATTAAGCCCTTTTTTCCTTTCCCAACGTTTCTATCGGTAGCTCTTCTATTTTAATTTATGTTGTTTATTTCTATTTTATTTTAAATTTATGCCAGTAAGTTTAAAATAATAACAATTATAATACAGTCAACTTACTTTTATGTTTTTTTTTTTTTTACTTTGCAAAATATACAAATGAAGTTATTTAAAGAGGACTATGAATTCTAAAAGAGTGAGAATTAGCAGCTTCAACCTGCCTTAAAGAGATTTTTCTGCCTGTGTTCAACGTGAGCGAGATTTCTACTTATTGGTGAGCTTTCCTTTTGCTTTGAATATATAAAATCGTGAAATTAATCGAGCCTGGTACTGATTTATAACTCTGTAACATTATAATTTAGTTTTGCTTACCAGCTTATTTTTAATTTATATCTTGCCTTTATTCCTCACTTAGTCGTGCACTCGCTTATTCCAGAGAATTATGCAGATTTAAGAGGTAAATGATTGAGTATAAAGGGAAGGAAAGGATTCGTAACCTTCTCAGGGCTTTAGAACAATGGTTGGGTGTGAAGAACGCCCATCGCGTTTGCCTATTAGTGATCGCCTGTGTGTTCCACAGAATTAGAATTTGCAGACGTTAGCCTTGGTGATTAGTTAAAGACTTTTAGTCTGCTCGACCACAGAATTGTGGTCTTGATCAGATTTTAATCGAGAGACTTTTAATTTCCGGACTGGTTTTCTGCCCTGTGAAGGAGAGTTGGAGGTTTGTTTCGTATCATTTTAAATTGTCCCTCATAAGTGGTGACATAGAATAAAATTAAGTTATCTGTCTTTGTGAGTTTTTCATCATTTAGTTAACCTATCAGAGATTATGCAGATCAATTTCTGTTCATTAATTTAGTTATGTACTTCAAACTGAAGGAACAAAATATTTTCAGTTGTTTTTATTTCTGTTATGTTCATTTAATCTTCTGGTACCGTTATTTAAAGCTTGGGAAGTAAACATAGTAGGCTAAAGAATTAGCCTAACATTTAGAATTAAGCCAAAGTAAGTTTAACTTCATAGCTCTCGTAAAGGAAAGCAGCAACTTAAAGAAATTAATTTTCCTGGAGTAAAATTTGAATTAAGCTACGTTACTAGAAAATCTAGCAGTAGGAAGTTAAGTAAGTTAAAACTTTACCGGAAATACTGAATCCTGAGCTGATGTTGTTACAGATCACGAACATCTACTTACTTTAATCTTAATATCTGCTTCAAATCAAATGATTATTAAAGCAATACACTCGCATCGAAATTCGATTAATCGCATTTAAAGAATTTCTCTAATTAACAAACTCTTTTCAGCATTTTAAACAATAAATTAAGCCAAAAAATTCTATATTTATCGAATTCCCCAAAAGATTTTTTTAAGTAATTTTTTCCTGAAAGAGAGAGCTAACTTAATACTCATCTTTACACTACAAACCTTGCTCACAAGCAAATAGAAATCCTACTCGCTTCAAACATTGCAATAGATATGTTGGTTTTACCTATCTAGCGAGTTTCATCAGATGTTTAGGGAATGAAGTAACATCAAACATTATTGGTAATTGAATTTAAAAAGTTGTATTGTTATTACAAAGTGCAATGCATGATATCTGCCGGCTATAATATTGAAGAAGGTACTGTAGAACTATGGACGGAAATTAGATAAACCTATCAGGCTTCATACTGCATATCTATGGATCTTGATTTATATACCTTTGGATATAGTTTGAGGACAATGAAACAATCAGTGAATCCTATGCTGAATGATGGGAAGAAATTAAATCTATTACAAATACGAAAAATATTTATGTTTGAGGACGCTATTTCTAACTTAGAACTTCAGGGAGGACTAAAACCACTCCTCGTTAAATCAGAAATATATAGAATATTAACTTTTTTCAAAATATTTATAAGAGAATTAGAAAACTGAATTTTAAGTAAAAAATAAAAGATTTGCTAAGGGAAGTGTTACTTCAGCAGAAACTTTAATACATATTTCTTTTCTAAAAATGTATTACGCAAAATACTTTTATTTTAAAAAAATTCTTTCGTTACATAAAAAGAAAACTTCCATTTATTTCCTGAGATCTTCACACTAACATAGATTATAGGTTTATGTTTAACTATATATATATATATATTAGTATCTACTGATTCAACGAAATTTATTGCAGTCTCGGCAGATACGCTTAATTCGGATCAACTGTATAAATGCATCTCCGGAAAAATTTCTAAAATAACGTGTACATTCTTGATAGACACAGTTCTCTTGAAATTTTTCGATTCGACTTGCTTTTATCCACCGCCGAGCACCGGTCTGCCAGGGAAAAAGGAGATAAAGAAAAGGAAAATCAAGTGAGATTAATTCCAGGAGATTATAAGAATTCCTTTCAATATGGAGCTGTCTCTCGAAAGATAGGAGAAATATTCCCCCCCTTCTCTTCAAATAACACGGCGCGCTTCTTCTCCCCCTCTCATTTTGAACGTCAAGATCCCAGATAAATCCCTTGGCAGGAAGTATTGATTTGACTGTTTTGAGGCTTGTCATATAGAATTAATTACTCAAAACTGTCCTAGATAACCCGAGCCACTTTGATAAGCGTCCCTTATTGTATCGTATGTAATGCAGTTACGTAAGTTATTTTTTTCCCAATCTTTAATTGGTTTATCATAAATGAGTCTGATAGTTGTAGATCACCAAAAGCAAATTAATATTAGCTTTATCTGAAACTGCGTTTAGCTCCATTGTTGTATTAATACTTTAAAAATTGGCACATCAAGGAATGTTTTTGTAATATTTTGTTATTTGAAGATACTGAATTCTTCTTTGTGATTGTGATTTATTTTTTATACCGTTTTTCATAAAAGTGGCAAAATTCTTTATTAATTTTAGACAACTCAAAGGAACAACTGTCAGTGTTACGAAAAATAACGAGAATTCTGATTATTTCTAAGTTTAAAGTTATATAGCTTAAATTTTCATACTTTAAGCTTTTCATACTTTACTTACTATACAGAACTCTTTTCGATTTACAAAAGAATGAGCTGACATAAATTATCGAAGCCGCTGAAATTTTTTAGCAAAAACTACTTACTAATCTTAGAAATCCTTTTTGAATTAGATTAAGTATTAAGAAAGTATGTATAAAGTAGGTATTAAGAAAATAGTGAAAATATATCAATGTTATGCAGACTTATGAGAAATGAAAATAATGTTTTCATTATAGCTTTATTCATAAAAACAAATCTACTTCACATTATTTTATGTAACATTAGCAATAAAAATGAAAAACGTTACTTAATTCATAATTTCATATTGTGTGATATTCAAAAACGTTTTCTAAATTTGATTCCAAATTGTGGAATCTCTAAAAAATTTCTGTTGGATCCCATTACCTCACGGAACATAGTTTGAAGAGCATTGAACTAGACAACTATTTCAATAATCCTAGGTAAAACATACCTTTTTTTCGCACTCCCCCCCTTTTTTTTGTTGTTGTTGTTTTTGTTTGGATCAAATTTTGGAGTTAATTTTTAACCATATTTTATTCATGCGATTTTTTGAAATTTTTCACACATATTTACAATGACAATAGAATTTTCCACAACGTTTGTTTCAAACTTCGGTATAAATTTTTCAACACTAGTATAGAATATTTTTCACATATCCTTTTGTTGACGATCACACTACTTATTGCAGAATTTCAATCTTTACACCATCCGATAAATTAAAAACAGTCCACCAAATAGAGGCTTTTCGGGATTTCTGGTTGTCGGCAGCCAGTTCCATGACTTTAAGTGACGATGAGATAGAATTTCTAAATCACACAGAAGTTCAAGTGACTTCAATGCAATTTTAATTAAAAGGAATAATTTTTCTACTTTCAGAAATGGCGACTTTCTTTATTTAATACTTTTCAGCATTCTATGAACTAAAGAATATGGAATTAAATGTATAAAAACTTTTTAAATTTTATGGTTTTAATTAAATGCTCTAATTGAAAATAATAATATATATAAATAAATATAAAGCATATAAATAAATGCTGTAAGTGAAAAATATTTTTTTAAGCTATCACAATATTCTTGGTCTTATGTGACTAAAAGTGAAAGTGTGGAGAAAACTAGCTATACTAGAATATTAATAGAATTTCAAAGAATGCTGGAAGCAGTAGTATAGAAATAACATATATAAGAATGCTCATATTCAATTCACATAAATTTCTGTTTGACAATTTTGTTTGAAACTCACCATTCTTAGCAATCCTGTGACTTTATTTTTTATCATATATGATTAAGAATATTATGATAGCTAAAAATTATCTTTTACTTTTTAATGTATTTAATTAAAGAGTACATCAAAATTTTTTTCTTGTGCTTTACTTAATGGTAGTATACCACAGTTTTCAAATATAAAGTTTTCTTTTTACTGCAATGCTTTTGCAGTCTAAAAAATTTAATTCTCTTAGTAAAAAATTAATGAAAAAAAGTTTATTCAAAACAAACTCTTAGTCCTTAAGCGTCATTATTATTTTCTCATCTAAAACTAATTAACTTATACGTAAAATATTGTTATTTATCAGATTTTGATCTTGAATCAATGATATGTATTCAGCGAAAATCAAATAAAGATTAACACGATATTTTATTTTAATCTAAATTTCCAGCTCAAGAAACATTCTGGATGTTATCAGTAAATTTAAAACGTGTAATAAAGTAATCTTACTCATTTTCTGATGCTTAAAGCAACCTTTGATTAAAATAGGATATTAAAATATGTTTAACAGACGTACAAAGAACAAGCACTGCTGTGTAAAATTGCTAAATGTGTAATTAAAGTGTGACGACAGATAAGATGTACTTGAATCAGTAACCATATTAGATAGGAAACAATTTTTTAATTAAAATGATGAAATTTCCGAAACTGTAATCAGGCTATTTACTATCTACACTACAGCAGGACATTTATAGGATGTTAAAAGAAACTATTAGGAAAAAATCAGTAGAAATTGAACTGAAATAAGAGAAATTTTTTAATTAAATGCAGATACTGAAATTCAGAAATCTCGCTAAAATGCACTCAGCAAAAATAAAACTTGATCTTCATTAGAATATTTTTTCCTATCTTAATTACTTTTGGAGGATGTTATATAAGTACATAACTTGCCAACAATGCATTGCTTAACTAAAACATTACAATAATGTTCATATAACATTACTGTTTCACATAAATGCCCAACAAAACCTTCAATATGCATATTACTAAATATATTACTTTCACTGCAAATGGAATGATGATTTTATTTTGATTACAGAAATATTTTTTTATATTTATATTGTTTATGCTGTAGGTATCTTCTATTAGTCAGTATTCACAGATAAAACAGAGTAGTATGATTAAAGAAATTAGTGTGATTAAAGAAAAAGGAATGGTGTGTATTGCATTTATGCAGACGATTTTTCCTGTCAATTATATAGTATGCACGTCAGTTTTCTGTTCGTACATTATCCAAGAAATGAAAGATTTATCAATCTTTAATATAGCGGCCAGCGAATAAAGTGCAATACAAATCGTACATTCTCTACTGAAATGATGAAAAGGTATGAATAAGGCTGGTAATTACAACTCTGCGCTGCAAGGAAAGAGCAATGACAAAAAAGGATCATTTCATCTCGGAAAATGCAATCTGGAAAAAGCCGCAGGTGATCGATTTCCTGCGGAACCAACAAGAGGAATCTAATCGGAACATAGGTGAGAATAAAGATGCATTAACTAGACAGGTAGTTGGAAGATGAGCGTAATTTAGAGAAAAGGGGTTTTCACTTCGATTCGCAATTTGGAGGGCTCCCCTCCAAGTCGTCGTGGGGACGAACAGCTGCGAAGATTGTTTATTAATTTCCCCGATATCTTCCACGACGGAGGCAACTGCTTAATTAAAATTTCATCGAGTAAGTCACGATTAACTTAATTAGCCTCCGTTAATTAGAATCCAAATGTTCGATAAAAGCCTTTTTTGGCGTCGCAAAAGGACCGGAATTGGACGAGGCGATTTATCATTGCCACCCGATGAAGTAATAACGTCAGCCACGTTATTTCCATCGAAAAAAGATCCGTGTGTAAAAACAACAACAGATATATAAAAAAAAGTTCGATAAGAGCAAAAATATCGGCTCGTGCCGTAACGATACAGTTGGCTCTTTTAACGAAAAAATTCCATTACTCGAGAGGGAAATGCGCCCTGCGTGCTCTCTCGTGGGTGGGGGTCGACTCCAAACGATCGATCGTCTGTCCGAACATTCGCCGACAAAAACCTTTCCAAAGGTTCGAATGCAATGGCTTTAAAGCCTTCGCATTCGTTATGATTAATCGAAGCCCGCGATTGGAGAGAGGCAGCCATCCAGGTAAGCGAGCGCCATCCTCACTCACACTCCATTACTGTGTGAGGATCGATACCTGCTTTGCTTTCTTCTTTGCACTTATTATCTCCGACGTCTTTCTGGTATCACCCAAAATACCGCCCGAACACGAAACGAAGAACCTGGCTTCTGGGCTCTCAGACGTCAAATTCGGATACTTTATGCTCGCTTTCATTAGGTTCGGGCATTAACTTTATGGCTTCTCACCTTAATGGTTAAGGATATCAAATTTCTTAGTAGGATCAATTTTAAAAAAAAGACACCGCAAGAGTTTTTATTAACTGTAGACAAATAGTTGAGCTCATTTGTTCTCTTACTGAAACCGAATGTTTTTATAACTATTCTTATTACTATACCTCTTCTATCTCTGTAAATCCAGAAAATTACTGTAAAATAAAATTGGATTATTAATATTAATGTATTTAACCTTTTCATGCGGGCTATAGAGACTCAATTTTTATATACTGAAACCATTTAGTCAACTATTCGATTAGCGAGGAACAGAACAGCAAATCAACAGGATCTGTCATTTCCTGCTCTGCATTAAATTGCAAATTTTAAATCTTTGCAGTAATTTAAATATCTTTGAGACTTATTTAATGCCGGAAAGCATTATGTGTGTCCCTCTCTCAGCAGTAAAATTACTTCTGGCGTCAGTTTCGTCTTTTTAAACTGTTATAGAGTGAAATATTTGAGAGAGATTGAATTAATTTTACAGATTGTGTTTGATGATCAGAATATTACTAAATCTTCGTTGCTATGAAAGATAGGTAATCTGAAGGGGTTTTGCTTTTTACTTGATTTACGCGCTAATATCCTCTTGTATAATCTTTTTGTACCTGCTGTATAAATGAATGTTTTATAATTTCCAATTTAAACCTTACGTACAACAAAAGATCAGTTGTAATATTTAAAATTTTCATGTACGAAATGTCGTCCGAACAGAAACAATGAAGTTAAAACATGGAAATAAATCCGACGAACCAAACAACAAGGACCTCTTCTCTTCTCCAAAACCAGTATCGTTGCTTTAGGCCGCAATTACAAAAACAGTTTCTGTTTATAACAAATACATGTTACTAAAAGAGACAAGACGTCAAGTGTAAAACAATAATAAAAATTCTGAGAGCAAGAAAATTAAAATATCAGAAGTCGTACCGAAAAATATTGGAAACAGGCTATATATTTATAATTAGTTCAGTTTTAAAACTGCAGTTGTATTTAAAATAAAAATAGCAGAAAGAACTCCTTTTCTGACAAACACATTTTATCAGCAATTACTATATTATTAAACATATATAAAGTCTTTAAATATATAAGATAGCTTATAGGCTTCAAGCTTCATCATTTTGTCAATGTTTAGTTTTAATATCATTGCAGTGCATTCCAGTATTTTATACCATTTAATTGACCTTTTTTGGTGCGGGATGGGGCCTGGAATTTGGAATGGTCATTGCGTGACTCCTAAGCATAATTAATAAGAAATTTTAATTTTAGATCAATATACCATGGTATCATGTAAATGAATGCCAATATACCATGCTCCCATGTGAATGAAAGTGATAATATCAAAGCAAAGAAATTATGTAATATAACGTAAGATAAAGACATATTCGCATTCTCATGAGCATATTACGTTTCAAATATACACAAGTTAAAAAATCAAATGACAGCTTTCATACGAAGAAAAATAAATCGTTAAAATAGTGCAAACAGTGGCGAGCACAAAATTCAAATAAGTTATAAGTAAATTATGCAGGTCTGTGTTAAGTCTTTTGTGTGAGAATTGTCGTCTGTGTATAAAATATTAAATCAAATATGATGAGTATTTACATTTTTCATTACTTAAGACAGTTAAAAGTAGAAAAAAAAATTAACTGGTTTGCAACTATAAGTAGAAAGAAAAAAATTATTACCAATTACAGATTTAATTTTTTTCTGTTGTTTCAGGGATTAATGAATATCTATCCTCCATTACTACCCTGCAGCATTTTATCTTTTGCATTTGTTTCAGCATTTGATCATAAAGTTATTTTTTTCTAAATAAGATAACAAGCAAGCATTAAACTGGGATTTGTAATTTACCAAAAAGTATTATCGAACTTGCAAGAATTTTAAAACAATATTACTTTCAGGCTAGATATTTAACAATCCTGAACGTGCATCTTGTAACACAAATTTGGCCACAGAGTGAGAATAGCGTCAAGCTTATTCTGCTTTCTAAATTACGCATACGATTTCAAAATGTACATATTGCAGTTATAAAAAATTTCAGAGATGCAATGATAAAATCTTTAAAAGATAGAGAAGGAAAAAAACACTGCGTATTTTTCAGCAACATGTGTTGAAAAACTATTAGTGGCATCAAAATAAAGTTTAGTAAAATCTGCATAGAGATGCTGTAAGTTTGCCACTTCCATGCCCGAGTCATCCAAAAAGCAGTTTCTTAAAGCATTTGTGATGCGATATGTAGTTTTCATTACAGTACGGCTGATTTGCGCTCAAATTCATGGTTGTGGACTTTAAAAAATAAATCTGATAAATCAATACAAAGAGAAAGTTCGCATGGTAGGAACTGCTGTTGGTAGGATATGTCTCTATATGTATATACATATATCTATACGTATACACGTACAGAGATCTATGTGTATACACGTATAAAGAGGAAGAACATTCATGTGACCTACTTGCAGCACTGTTTACCGACTGATAAAGTCTTGGGCTAGATTCTTAACAATCACGCTAGAATTTATCCTGCTTAGTTTGGTCACTGAGCCTTATACAAGAAAAACAAATAATTGCTTTCTCAATGATGATCGTCAGTTCTAAGTATAAAAGAAGTTGAAACCAAATAGAAAGTATTGAATTTTCATTTTATCTCATGCATTTGCAGTTTAAATATAAATCATAAGCTAGCTTTATATGTCGACTCGGAGATTTTTAGAATGTTATCACGAAAGTTTGCAACTAAATTAAAGAAAGAAAAAGCAGAATATTTCATTCTAATATTTTAATATGCACAAAAAAAGATACTAACCTTCGTTACAAGAAGATGAACTAACATCGACAAAATTCGAAAGATCAGATGATATCCTTTAAGATCAGTAATCATTAATCCAAATATAAAAGTTCTTTTCCTGAAATTGCATTCAAGTGAAGATAATCGGTGAAGGGCATTCGTAGATCAGACAGTCCCTTGCTTTTGGTTCGAAAAGAGATAGGTTGAAAGGATTACATCTAATCGCTATCCAAATAGCCCTAAAAAGAGACAAAAAGAAATTAGAATCGATCGACGAAGAGGAGCACGCAAACGGCGTCGAAAGACGGATTCCCGAAATTTCGCTCCGGTTTTCGAATCGGAAATACGATATCGGGGGGGAGTTTGTAAAGTGCGCGTTGTCCGAATAATATAGAGAGAAGGGGGCTTGGGAACTCGGACATGTGTCGGTCTGCCAAGCCATCCATTCCGGCGCCACAAAAGACGGGGAAACAACAAATATTCAATCAGCTCTGACTACGATTTCGGCCTAAAGCTGGGGAATTTCCATCGGCGGCTATTTGGGAATGATTAATGGCATCTTTGGAGGCAATCAAGCTTTTTGTCTTTTGGTTCCAGTCCTCCGAGCAGAATTCGCATCACAGGTTATGGCTGCTTATCTCGTGCAAGGTGACAAAATTTATATTCGTTTAGAATAGCATATGAAATTCTCGAGACGACGGAATTAGTTAAAAGGAACATTATTCTCAGCATTTTCCGGTATGTCTACTTTTAGCATCTTAGCTTGTCAAACCGGTATTTTTTTTAGTACATATTATATTTAACCATTAATACCTTTCACAAAGCGAGACCTATTCCTCCCCCCCCCCAAAGTTAAAACTTACATTATCTAGGCTTTTATTTGGTTATATTATCTAGGGAAGAAACTTTTCAGTGACTAAAAGTTAAAGATTAGTTCCATTATCTTCTAATACATTTAGAGTCGTTTTCCGACATTGCTTGGAATTTTAGCTGGTAAAAATTAAATTATTTTGTTTGAAATTTTCGTAAAGTATATAAGGAAGTATTTCATTTGGGTTTATGTCAGGTACGGCAAAATTTTAAATTCTGACTCTCCCTTCCCCGACATAAAAGTAACCCTATTCAGATCTCTATGTATGTATAATAAATGCAATGGCCCCAAAACTTGTACATGTATTTTTCAAATAGCAGAGGGAAAAGATTCTCACAGGGTAAAATTAATTCCATGCAATTCAGATAGAAAAAAATATGACGCCGCAGTAAGAAATGCATATTGCAAACATTAAGGAAATAAACAAAATAGAAATATCCCTTTTAGAATTGTTAGTAACCAACGAAGCAGTTTTTTTCTCACGTTGCAATCAAATTTGGATCTTAAAATAAATACAACTGCTGAATACACTCTTATCTGTTACAATGTTCATCGTTCTGTAAAAAAAAAATGTACATTAATATTGTTTTACAAAAAGGACGATGCTGGCTGCATTTCGTTTTCCAAAGGATTTACGCTAAAGACCAGCCTCTCCATAAGTTGTCAAGGAAACTGTTACTGAGTTCCAAGAAACTGGATGTTTAAGAATTCAATAAGTCAGAAGCTTGTCATTTCGCACACCGTTGAACACTGTAAAAAATTCTGTAAAGTTACCAAGAAAACACACCTGGAATGCCACAGACTATTTGAGGACAAAGTTACAGACGTTTGATTTTGTATGTTACAAGAACTAGTTATGTAAACAGAATGTATTTTTCTCACGTGGATTATGAAATGATGTATCTATAAAGATTACAGATGTTTTGCTTGTAAGGTAATTACGTAAGCAGAACTTGTATACCTAGGTTTGCCAGATTTCTGAAATGTTCAACCGGGACACCAGAACCCACCAGGACTCAGAGTCGCGGGTATTCAAGGGTACCCGCGGCGGGTTTTTAGAGTGTTTCAGAGGGTAGATTATTCTCAATCTAATAATAAATGGTTACTGATTACCTAAGCCAAGGGTAATAAACATTTTATTTCTTACATGTTAATATTTATAAGTTACTTAAGTAAGAAGAAACACTTTGAATGAGGAATAAAAATTGAACAATATTTACACGCACTTTTCATTTGCTAGAACCTTTTTAGAAAGTCTTTTTGTGGTTTTGATCTTGTAAAAATCTTCACAAGCTAATCCGATGTTAATTTTACATGTCATCAAGCCTTTAACTGTAGATTCCTTCATTAAACACCTATCATCAGTCCATGTGTTATTCATCAAAGAAAATACTCTCTCAACTGCTACTGATGTCTCAGGTAAGCAAAAAGCACACTCATCAATCTTGATCAGATTGGGGGCCTTCTACGTGATTCTCCTTGAAGGGACCAAACAGCCTGAGCTATTTTTCTTCACTTGAAATAATCACATTTTTGGTAGTCTCTTGTTGCTTCCACTGTTCCCAATTTGACTGCAAATACTCCTTAGCAGGCACAACTTCGTCAAACAGCTGATTATTGTTTATTTTCATATCGGGTACATCAAGAAGACTGGTATTAATAATTTCAGCAGAAATTTCGGCGTTTTCTCAATCAACAGCATTTGTTTTGGTCAGATTGACCTCATGAAAATTATTCAGAGGTTTCCAAAACTGTTCTCCCATAGGTCCAAGTATGCAATGCAGCTTTCATAAAAGCCATCAAATTCTTCTTCACACTGTTACGGACTTGCTCATCTAGATTTCTGTAGATGTTCTTTGCGCCCATAGGAATAAAGTTTGAAGCCTTTATTTCCCTCAGGTTTCTTTTGAGAGCTTCAACAACTTCAAAAGCTGCAATGTTATCTTTTTCCATTACCAGGATGGCCTTGTTAAACAGTGCAAGCTGTCCGTGGACATACTACAAGTAGAGCTCGCTCGTTAAATCAGTAAACAAGTTTTTTATTGTTGATGGACAGATTTCTTGGTCTAAAAAACTCTTTCAGACTTTCAAAAATCTGTTCAACTCTTTCCAGATAGGATATCGTTCATAGAAACCGGGTGT
This sequence comes from Stegodyphus mimosarum, assembly GCA_000611955.2. Taxonomy (NCBI): domain Eukaryota; kingdom Metazoa; phylum Arthropoda; class Arachnida; order Araneae; family Eresidae; genus Stegodyphus; species Stegodyphus mimosarum. The sequence goes on along the minus strand of KK113577.1, from coordinate 365,179 downwards.
TTCCGTTTTGAATGAATTCATGTTACTGCATCTCGCCATATTCACAAAATTCCTTTAGTTTAGTTACACGGACTGTGTATATGTGGAATTATTTATAAATCTTCACCAGTAAGGCCTCATTATAGATTGGGAGACTATCTACTGCAGTTTGCATACAATTGGGCAAAATGAGTGATCCATATCCGATTCCATTGATTTCCCGTCCTAGGCTATTCTTGTGTCGATGGAAAACATTATTCTGCTCTTTTTATATCACCGAAGTTAGTGTTGCAATTATCTCCACAGAAGCCAACTACTTTGTTGTTTAAATAGTTTTGCAACAGGACAGAGCATACGTGATTCGTAAGAATTTCAGGTGTTTCACCTGCCACACATTTGAAATCTAACAGCTTTACTTGCACACCTGAATTAGGATTAAAGTAGCTCACACCCATAAGTTTTATATCCTTTCTGTTTGATGCCTCCATACTTACAGATACGTAGTTTGACTTAGTCAAGTCTTCTTTAAGATCTTGAGCTAAAGGAGATATGACATTTAAAACTAATAACTCACACTTAGTTTTTCCAAAGGAGAATTTAGGTTAAAACTTAGAAATTAGTTTTGATGAACAAGAATTCGAATTGAAACTTAGGCTGCTATGTAGTAAGCAAAGGTCGCCGCTTTTGCTGTTAAATTTTTGTTATTAAAACTTGCAGTCTTAAAAAACTGGTCAGTTTTGATGAGCTAGCAACACATGCTAAGCTCTTTTTGCGTTTACTCGACTGCAAATGATCTTTTATATCGGATCGACCACGTGAGCAACCGAAAACTCATAATTACAATGTGAACATTTAACTCTATCGTCTTGATATTGATTACCAGTACCAGTACATATCTTCTTCAAAAAAAGAGATTTCATTCTGTAAATACTCGGAGAATTTACACGACCGTTTTGGCATTTTAACAAAGGACGCATAAACTTTAAATTAAAACTCACTAACACAATAAGCAACGCCGACAGGGACTAACAACTAACTGACTTACCTCTATCGCAAGCGACTAGTGCCGAGGTGGGCGAGTCCAATGCTATTGCACACGAGGGGGTGTAGCTTGCAGTGAAATCTCTTCTGGCCCTAAAGCTACACCCCTTAGTGCCCAATATTGAACTCGCCCGGAGAGCCTCTCGCATCGCGCGTGATCCCGATTGGCGACCTAAGACGAAACGATGACAATATTTATTAGCAGACCATCACTCTTCTATAGTTTTCACATTTTATACAATACAGAAATAAATTATAAAGTAATTACCCTAAATAATCCTTTCCAGTTAATTAGTTTTAGACTTTTTTGGTCATCTATAAAATCCAATTTAATTTTTAACGGAACGTGAAGTGAACAGGTCGGGACACTGAGATTTTGCCTGAAAACCGGGACGTCTGGCAAGCGTATGTATACAGTATATGCAATCAGAGGATATGTATGTAAAAGTTACAGATATAAAACAAACTTCATACCGCTGGTCAGTTGAGTGCGGTGAATTTAATTCCTTCTGTTGTAGCTATATGTTTGCATATAATCGTAAATTTTGTATTTAATTTTTAACCTGGTCTATCAGCCTTTTGCAACTATATATTTTGTATTTGATCGGTAACATGCTCTATTGACTTTTTGCAACTGTAAATTTCGTATTTAACTGGTAACGCACTCTATTTACCTTTTGCATATGTTTAGTAATGTGAATCAGTAGTAACATTCAACATAAAAGAAATTCAACTGCTATATTTTGTAAGTCATAACAAACAGATGTAATTAACACTCTAGCATTGAAGATGTATAGGATTATATGCAAAAATGTCTATGTAAAACTGTCTGCATATGTGGCTCTAAACTCTTTTTTAGAATAGTTAAAATTACCATCTTGTCGCTTAGTTGTAATCACCGACAGAACTAGCAGGTATCAGACGGCATCTGCCAAGATGATAAATACGCTGAGAGATTCGTAAAAGTCCTAAGGTCGGTGGTCCTGTTGGTAGTGTTTCCCAGGTGTTCTCCCTCAATGTAGGGGAGGGAATATACCAGTAACTACCAATGGTGCAATTTTGGCCTCTCACCCACTTATATGTCAAGTCAGAAAAAAACTGGGATAATTCTGTATCGCCCGTTCTACTGGGTCGATTGACAAAATTCAACTTTCATTTTCCATGTCTCAAAAGCGCGACTTAGGATATATATTACATTTATATATAGCATTGTTCTAACAAGTACACTCATGTCCATAAATTAAGGATAATTCGGAGTCATGCGGAAATCGAACTCTAAAATAAATATATCACCTGTAAAATCACTACAAACATCTTCAAGAATCATATGCAAATTTCAGGAAGTAACCGGATGACACCGATGGTACGTCACGATGACGAGAGTGTAAGAGAGTGATATATAAGGAATACCGGCAAAGAAGTAAAATTGTTCGCAGGCGCTTTATAAGCATTTCAGTGCAGTAACCGAATAGTTGTGACACAAAGGACGCATTTGGATGATTTTTTACGTGGTAGAATTATCGGCCGTCTGGAATGTGGGCGTACCCAACTGGAAGTATCAGGCCAACTTGGAATTGCCCAGAGTGTCATCTCCAGGCTTTGGCAACAATTCCAAGATGATGGTAATGTGAGTAAACGTTACAGCACAGGTCGCCCCAGAGTTACAACGCCGAATGAGGACCGGTATTTGGCAGTTACTGCCAAAAGAAACAGGCGGAGCACAGCCTCAGACCTGTCTCGTCAGCTCTCTTCAGCCACTCGTACGACAATTTCAAGGCAGACTGTGTACAGACGCTTAGGGCAGATTCGTCTATATGCTCGTAGACCTGTCAGATGCGTTCCACTTACTGCAACTCACTCTCGCCTGCGGTTAGCCTGGAGTAGAGAGCATGAATTGTGGACAACGCAACAGTGGGCTTGTGTGATATTTTCCGGCGAGTCCAGGTTTAGCTTGCAGTCTGATTCTCGCCGGACTTTCATATGGAGAGCTCCAGATAAACGTTACCACCAATAAAACATCATTGAACGACACCGTTACGATTTTGCAGGAGTGCTCGTTTGGGGTGGAATTATTCTAGGTTCCAGAACTGACCTGCATGTTCAATTTGGAACCATAACAAGCCAAATCTATCGGGACGTCATTCTGGAACAACATGTACGTGTTTTTCGGGGCGACTCAGGCGTGCGAGGTGGTGAATATCTCTTCTGAACAACACTTTGCAAGGCATCCCAGATATGCTCAATATGGTTCATGTCTGGGAATCTAGATGGCTAATGGACATGTCTAAAGTCAGAAGAGTGCTCCTGGAGCCACTCGGTAGCAACTGTTGACGTGTGGGGTGTCGCAGTGTCTGCTGGAAATGTCCACGTTCGTCGCAATGCACAATGGACATGAACGGGCGCAGGTGATTGGACAGTATGCTTACGTATCTGTCATCTGAAAAAGTCTAGACAAAATCAGGCAGCTCGCCTCCATTAGTTGGAACAGTCCCCTGCTGACATATAAGGTCTATGGATGTCTCCATAACCGTAGATGTCCGTCGCCCGATACAATGGAAACGAGACTTGTCAGACCAGGCAATGTGTTTCCAGTCATTAAGAGTTGCTCGTCAACAGACGGTGTTGCTTGGTCCATGCGAGGCTTAAAGCTTTGTGCCGTGCAGTCAGCAATGGTACACGAGTGCCGAAAGCCCATATCAATGATGGTCCTTTGAATACCTCGCACGCTGGCACTCTATGGTGCCCCATTTTTATTCTGAGCTTACAGCAATTGAAGAGGGCCTTAAGGCTGCACACACTTGCACTGCCTACAAAGATACCTTGATTTTGCCTGACAGTCGCAGTTTTATCCAGTGTCTGCAAAATTGGCCTCGTACTGGTGATAAGACTTCACTCTCCATTTTGGCTTTACTGCAAAAATCTCTTCCCGTCATGATGTACATCTGAAACGGGTCCCTCCACATATTGGCCTCAGTGGTAATGAAATGGCTGTTGCTCTGGTTAAGGAAGAAATTTCAATGATTCTGACCACTGGCACCCTACCCTTTTTGGAGATCTGCTCGAAAGTTAAATTTATTGCTGCCTCTTACTGGCATTCTCTTCCGGCTCTTGACTGGTACTTTGGCAGACAGTCGGGAGGTGATACTGCTTTTGGGGGTAATCGTGCTCAACAGACTACTTTGACGAGTTTTCTAAGTGGCCATCTTTAGTTCCTTAGATTTGACCGGGGCAATAAGATCTACCCATATATAGGAAATGTAATACTGATCATTTCGCTCTTAGACATCTTCTCACCTGTTTTGGACTTGCAAAAGGGAACATATTGAAAAGACCTACCTTCGTATTGGATATACTGACGGCTTTTGGACTCATAGAACTGGTCTAGCCTAATGGCTTATGGGGTTTTATTTATTTAATTCAGTGTTCAATCCTTGAACCCCACAAACACTAACAAGCGAATAATCTCTTAGGTGTATTAACAGAGACGTAAGACTTACGAAGGGTTAACTACCCTTTATTTCTCAGAATAAAAATGATACAATCAGTTCTTAACTCGGAACGTACAGAAAAGCCTCCACTTGGGCTTGAACTTAAATGCATAAGAAATTAAACTTAACTAAGCTTAACTAAAGCTAACTGAAGATATAGCCGAAGCTAGCAAGATTCTAAGCAGTTAGCCCCTAAATCTAAATTAAGTCGGCGAACCCAAACAAGGGCCTAGCAAGTATAGCAGAGCGTAGTAATATCTAAGAGAGACATAGCCAAACGGCAAACGCGCGCTAGTCAGAAACTCAGACTCTCTCTCACGAAGTGAGTATTTAAGTAGTATTTAAGTATAAAAGTAGTATTTAAGTCGGTGAAACATCGACTTAAATACTACTTTTACTCATTTGCATTAACTGCGTTTCTGAAATTACATTCTGGTAGGAAATTGTAAGCTGAAACTAGATTGATAGGAAAGATGTATAAACTTAAAATAACTGCTAATAAAATTAGGATAAACCTTACAGGCTAACTAGTTAGGATCTGTAATAACAACAATTAAATCTCTATCAAATTATGCTTTTATAGATTATCCTTCTTATTACATTCCTTCACTATAAGCACAATTTTAAAATTAGCACTTATTTAATGATGGTACATATTTTATCTTTACTTTTACCTTTCCTCATCTCTTAACTAAGGGAACTTCAATGCATTAAATTTCACGAATACAATAGGTGTTTGTATGACCCTCCTAGTCTAATTGATTTTGATGGTTCAATTTCAGTTTTTTTAAATCGTTGGATCAACAGCTTTATCGCGTTTACTTATTTCTCTGTCTTAAGTCTTCGGAAAAAAAATATTTATTTGAAACTAAACAATTTGTTCTAATTTTTATTCATTAGAAGAAGCATAGCAACTCGAAAAAGAAAAGTCATGTTTTACGCTACCAAGACAGTCTAATTTTGGAAAAGAATAAAATAGACTGATCTGTCGGCTCTTTATTCTGTCCAGCAACATTTGTACCTGCTCCAGAAAATACCTTAACAAAATCAAGTGCACAGTTCTAGTGCAAATTATGCACGCAAACAGCTCAACAAAATCTGGAACTACGCGTCTCATTCAAAGGCAACCTTTTGCTCAACGAACTGAAGTAAAACACTGGTAATACGGTATATTACATTTTGAAGTATCTTCTTCTAGTTTCTTGGTGTTATTCCAATGAGACTTTATGCATCGCTGCAACAAACTGTTGACAGCCATGTCGTTATACATAACCATTTCGTGGACAATGAACAGCTTTTTATGGCGAAATAAAAGCTATAGTGCAAATTAAAGGAACAGATTAGAGTATTATTAATGACAGCAGCGTTATATTTTCTAAGCAAGATCAGTCTATGCAGTTCATTGCAAGGAGCATAAATTGAACTTCAGTACGTTAGTTCTAACAACATATTTTAATGTTAGAAAACATTATATACAGTACTTTCAGACTTCAGCTCTTTTGAAAATTATTGACATTAACCCATCTCTTAATTCAGCTCAGTTGTTTAAAAGTAATGAATTTCAGCTTACAATTTCCTGCTAGAAGGTAATTTCAGAAGCGCAGTAAATGCAAATGAGTAAGAGTACTATTTAAGTCGATATTTCACCGACTTCGAGAGATAGAGTCTATTTTCCTGACTAGCGCGCTTTTGCCTTTGACTACGTTCTCTCTAAGCTACTACGCTCGGGCATACCTTAGCCCCCTGCCTGGTTTCACCGATTTAATTAATACTTAGGAGCCAACTATTTAGATTTCTGATAGCTTCGGCTATACCTTTCATATAGCTTAGATAAGCTAGTTTAGTTTAATTTAAATTTATTATTATTTAAGTTCAAGCCCGAGTGGAGGCTTTGTGTAAAGTTCCAAGTAAGAACTGGTTGTAAATATTCTGAAAAATAAAGGGCAGTGAACCCTTCTTAAGTCTTACGTGTTTTATCCACACACTTAAGCGATTAGTCGCTTGTTAGTGTTCCAGGGATTCTAAGTTAGAACTTTAGAATTAAATAAGTAAAACCCCACAAGGTAACTAAATAAATCAATTAATTTTATATTTAAATAGTTTTGCTAATTATGACATTGGCGCTATGCTGCCTCAAGCATAAATTGAGAAGTTCTGTTCTAACCGAGATGATAGATATGCAAAGAGATTAACGGAAATCGATCAGTCAATCATATTTCACAAAAAATAAAAGTAGTAATGTAAATACAATGATTTTAAATTATTATGAATGAGGTTAGTATAATTATGTTATTTTAAGCACATTTTAATAAATCTTGATGTGCTTTAGATTGCCCTCGATCTTGTCACTCGCTCTATCTATACTTTGGGAGTGGAGAGCATGGAGTAGATTATCTGCCTTCACGAGACTAGAACCACCTTATGTTAAGTGGTCCGCACAGGCTCGATAGGGCATATAAGGGTACTGGCAAGTCTGTTTCGGGCTGTGTGATTCACAATTTAGATAAAATCCGGAGTTGCAGGGATATTCGTGTATGGGCCGTTTTGCAACCTAGGTCTGAGCTCCTTCTCTGGTGTAATTAATGATATTTAGATTATTAACAGTTATTAAGTTAACAATTATAATTTTTCAGGGAGACTTCTGATTTTTTTTATACCTAATTTGTCGCCCCTTCTAGTTATAACCTGAGGCAAATGCAACATTTAGCTTAGTGCCGATCGATCCCATTTCCAAAGGAGCCTTAATCTTTTCGTTTCCGTTCGAGCCTTAAAAGGAAAGCTTCAATAATATTATTCCCAATGAGCTCGAACGGGAAATACTCCCTCGTTTCATTCGTAATAGAGTAGTGTGAAACGGAGAGTTCAGCGACAGGATCTCAAACTCGCAGGCGGTGCGCGGTGCAAGCCCGAAAGCAGGTGAGGCGGTGCAAGTTGGGAGGCGGATTGCAGATGAGCAAACTAACTGATAAGGAGGAGGGTTGTAGGAGTCTGAATTTAGCTGATAAGGTGTCGTTGCACTTTGATAAGAGATTATCTTTTGTTGATTTTCCAGCGGTAATTTCTAATTTTAGGATTTTTTTTCCTTTGTATTTTTCTTCGTCTTTACTAGGCATATAATGGTTATTTCCTATGTTCTCTAAACGCCTGGAATTTATTGACTGACAGATAGATGTAAATTTTTAATTTTTGCGTTATATTTCAAGAATTATAATGTCCTATGCACTCTTAGTTTTAACGTATGCCTTACAATTTTTTATTTCATCAGAGCATATTCATTTTCCTTTATCCTAATTACATTACTCATTTTACACAGGACGTTCTTCATATCTTTTAACCATAAACTTGTAATTTTATTTCACTTATTAAATTTTAGGCGTGTAATTATTCAGATATACATTTTAATTTATCATATGATTTTAATTTTAGATCCAATTTTAACTTTTTCCCTTCTTTCT
>KK113577.1:324972-347743 GCA_000611955.2 Stegodyphus mimosarum | reverse complement strand
TTTTTTTTTTTTTTTTTTTTTTGGAAAATAAATGTTACCAAGCTATCAGTGGTTCTGTGTATATTGAATCCTTTACGAAACCATAGACACGTAATAATATAAATTCTAGTAGTTTTTTCTAATAATTAAAACTCTAATTACCCTCTGAAATGATTACGATTTCCCAGTAATGCCTATCAGATTTTGGAAGAACTCATACATTAGTAAAAAACATATTAAATAAACATTACCTCAATATTTCTGCACATCAGTATATTCTACAGATTCCTATTTAACACCAGTCTGCTGTTACCAAGAGAATGCACTGCAGTTTATTTTGTGTTTTAAACTGAAATTTGGGAACATAAACACAACCCTCCAAAAGTTAAGGAACAGAATGTTTTAATTTGAGAATGAAGCAACATAGAAATAATAAATTTACAGGACATGTACACTAAACAGTTCTTTAATAAATGCGACAGAGAATGTTTTTAAAGTTCAACACAAACAAGATTTACAATAAAAAATAGCACTCTTGGCAGAGAAATCCAGACTTGGAGAAACAGTATATCACAGTTTTTTGAAGAAAATGGGGTGGTAACATTAAAAAAATGGGTTCTAATAAGGAATGTGTCCACCCATAGCTGCAATACATTGGCTGCAGCGACATTTCATGCTATCAATTAAGTCGTCGGTCAGTGAAATGAGAAGCAACGACCAGACACGAAGTAATCCCTTTTTCAAGCTCATCTAAATAGCTCAGAGGAGGTCTTAAAGTAGCATCCAAAGATGCTCTATTCGATTTAAGTCTGGGGATTGAGCTGGTCATTCCATCCGCTCCATACTGTGACCCTCAAGATATTCTTCAGCAACCCGGGCTCGGGTGAGGTGTGAGGTCGCGTCTTCTGTTCCATCAGAAGAAATCCAGGACCAATAGCAGCGGCATATGGGAGGACATATTGATCTAGGATCTCGTCTCGATATATCACACCGATCAAAGTTCCTCCATGGGACACATGCAGGTCAGTATGACCATCGAGAGAGATCCCAGCCCAAACCATTATTCCACCACCTCTGTAACTGTGTCTTTCCGCAGTGTGGGATTGGTTGTATCTGGTGCGTTGTTCCCTCTAGATTAGCTGACGACCTGAATCACTCTCCAGTGTGAACCTGGACTCTTCTTGAAGAGGACAGACGCCTATTGTTGATTGGTCCAGCAGACGTGTTCTCTTGCCCAACATAAAAGGGCACCTTTTGTGTCCTCGGGTCAAGGGGACATAAGCAACTGGTCGTCTTGCATACAGGCCTGTATTGTGCAGGCGTTTGCGCACTGTAGTAGCTGAGGTTCTTCTTCCTTTTGGCACTAAATAATTTGCCATGAGCTGAAGCACGGTAATGTTGTTCCTTCTTTGGGCCGAAAGATTTAAATAACGGTCTTCCGCAGGTGTTGTAATGCTTGGTCTGCCTAGAACATGACTTCTAGACACAGAATCCTCGGATTCAAACTGATTCCATAGTTGGTGTTTCACACTACGAGAAACATTGAGACATCCAGCCGCATCAGCTTGTATCCTCAACGAATCGGCAGCACCTCAACGAATCCCCATTTACATCCATCCGATCGCCCGCCACCTCAACGAATCTGGCAATACTATTGGACATTGATGGACTGTCCTGGATATTGTCCACGAAACTGTAATAACAACTGAAGATCAACACTTGTGAACAAAAATTACGATTTTTGCATTTTTTCTTCAACTCTTATATAAGTATTTATTTCTATAAAATAAAAGCGGTAGCTATTTTTTTTTTTTGCATATAGTTTCTTAAACTCCGTTACTGTCATGCACATGAACTGTGAATTTAAACGTTACTGACGTTTTTGTAATGGCGGGCTTTGAAAAACATGCTGTTCCTTAACTTTTGGACAGCAGTGTATATAAAAGTTAAGTAAAGTACTATTAATGTATATAAAAGAACATATATATAAAAGGTAAATCAAGTTAAGTAATGCAATATATATTTTTAAATATAACGAAATGAATTCTTTGTTAATATTTAGTATACTGAAATTTATTATTCATTTTCTAAAATTCACAACATAGCTTAATAGCAAAGTTGATTGCTCAGTTTCTAAAAGTTGTTAACACAGCTAACTGTTAAAGCTGATTATTCAGTTTTTTAAAATTTTAAAACATAACTTAATATTTCTAAGCATTTTCCAATGGAAAGTTTTCAATTTTTTAAATCCTGGACTGTCTGTTTATTTCTTTTGTCTATGGCGCAGTATTTTTTTAATGTCTTCTGAGAGAGGAAATTCATATCCAGTCTGCTACAAGAAAATCGTAATATGCAAAGTCTTCCTTTAAAAGCGGAATAAGTTCAGTTATACTGGGGAGGGACTTTCTTTAAAACTTATGTCATTTTACTATTCCCAGCTTTTTAAAGCATTTGTTGTTCTATAGAGTTCATTACAACAGTTCCATATATCATCAATAGAGTTATTTTCTAACCATTGTTCGACCATACAATTATTGAAAATTTCTATTTTTTTTTTTTTTTTTTTTTTTTTTTTTGCAGAGACCTTGGAATTTTGCATAATCATCCGTCGGCTACTACTTCTAAAGGAATGTGAGCCAGTGCAGAACTCATTCGAATATGAGATTTAACTACTGGATCCCTTTTACAGTGATTTACTAAACTTAAGTTTTGCATCTTTCACCTCAAGCATTTGTTATAATAGAAGTTGCAGCCATTCACTTCAACAAAAGTGAAACCTTCCTTAATAGCACAAATAACATATAATTCAAAATCTACTCTAAATGATTTTGGAAACCATGAGGGTAATTCTTTATTCAATAAAGAAAAAAATCTTTCATACATTTCTTTTCTTCTTACCTGGGAATAACGCATAAATAGAAGGTGTTTACATATTTTTAGAGCAATTTCGGAGCCGTTTAATAAATGTTTAAAATATAAAGAGTAATCCTTTAAAATTTAGACCCGATAGCGTTTTTTCTGGATTGTAAGTCTGCATCGTGATTTCTACGATAGACGGTTTTTTTGTAAAATTTCCAGGGATTGATTTCTATTTCACTTCCACTACTTTCCTGAGCCATCAATTGTAATAGGTTTGTGCTTAGAACTAGTTCTTTTCAAGAGACGAATCGCTCAAAAGTCCACGGGTGAAATGTCAGGAGACTTATATAGGAATATGTTAAAAATGATTTCAAGAAATGCTGTAGTACTTTTTGAAATATGACTTCTTGCTTTATCTTGAAAAAGTTCCACTTTTTGAAAGTCATTGTTGTAAAGAATACATATCGAACGCAAAACCTTTTCTTGAATCTACGTTCAGAGGACTGGAACATTTTTCCCTCACTCTTGCTGTTTTTAATTTGCTAGTCTAAGAGATCCCTGCGACAATTGTAAACCCCTTAATAAAGCTTTATATTTTCATTCATGGAACAAGGTCTGTACATTTTTTCTCTTTATTTTTGATACTAAATAGATTTTTTTTGCTGCAGTCATTTAGGCAATCCCACGCTTAGTCACAGTCTATTTTTACATCCTTTGTCAGAAAAGTTCCAAGACAAAGGTTATAAAAAATAGAAAATTGCATTTACCAAGTAATGATCCTAGCTGCTATCAAAGTACTCCCCTTGGCTATCTATACACAACTGCCAACGCTTCTGAAGGTCTTGGAAGTAAGCAGGGAAATCTTCAACTGCGATGCTTGCAAACTCATTTATCACAGCCCGTTGGATATCTGCAATAGTCTTGATGAAGCTTTCCTTTCAGTCACCTTTTCACTCACGGAAACAAAAAAAAATCACAACGGTCGTTGACACAAATGTGATCATGTCTGGCTGTATCCAATAGTTCAGCAAAAATTCTTCGTCTTTCCTCACGATTCTTGCATTAAGTTTCCATTTGCCTAAGTCTTTGCATAAAATCTTATGACGCATCATTTATGACATTTAAATTCAGTTCTGATCATACGCACAGTTATACTACTGTCATACTCTCAGTTACACTACTGTCTTCTTGTAATAATTGCCTTACATGCTCCACGTTTGCATCGATATCAGCTCTAGGATCGTCTTGCACTGAATCTCTGCCTTCACGAAACCTTTTATGCAACTCGAAAACACGACTTATTGAAAGTGCCTCCTGCATATACTTGCTTAATAATGTTCCGCGTTTTATTAGGTATATTCTTGAGCTTAATACAGAACTTAATGTTCACTCTTTGCTCACAATCAGCATCTATTGTGTCACCTTAAAGACTACGACAACAATCCCAACAGTGTCTTGCTAAGCACAGTCCTGCCACCTAGTAAGTTTACGCGGAACTACGGCCAAGGTCATGTCAACTAAGAATACATACCATGTAACATAAAAACAACATTTATTACTTTTTAGTACTTGAAACTCAAAAATAAAAAAAATTGTCCTGGAACTTTTCTGACAAAGTATGTATTTATCTCCCGGTAAATAATTTCCATACTTGCCCTACAAATTGTTTTGCTTCCAGCCACATGCCTTGGCAAAACCTGGTGATCATTATGTTTTTAGCTTTTCTAAGTTGTAAATTTTAGTTTATTATTTTATTTATTGTTGCTACAGATGTTTTTAAAGATTTTGCAATTAATTTATGCATCAGCGGATTTTCTTTTGTTACCAACTATTTAACTTTAGAAACATTAGAGACAGTTCGTAACCTCTTTTTCAGACATTCGTTTGGAGTTTTCTTTCTACGTGGAAGTAATGATTGACGCCTTTTCCCTTTCCACTTAATTTTGCTTATTTTGCGATTAGAAATTTCAAAACCATGATTTTGACAACGTCTCTGAATTACAGAATACAAATAATTCTCTTCGGAAAACTCAAAAACATATCCTTCAATCCAGAGCTTTTTTACTTATGACATTTTGAAAGAAGAATAAAATTAAAGTTAGCATATAATATTTCTCATTTCAGATAATAAGATGTTGCGGAAAATTTTTATTCCACAATATATGATTTTTTTAAATTTTTATCTAAATCGTTTGAAAAATGTGTAAACACCCTCTGTATAACTGGTATTATATTTCCTATATCATCAGAACTTCGAACTTCTACGTGAATACTATAAAAAGCTGACCAAAGTGTGGTGGCCATTACTTGAAAGTTCAGTCACCAAAGCACTTAAATTTTCTTTTAAACTTTTCATAGCACAGTTGGTTCCGAATGAAAGATTTGTATTTTTTTAGCATTATCAAATAATAAAATATTTTCAGAAAATGTTTCTGGAATAATGATGTCTTCTACGTTATCTAATAATGAATGGTAGCCAACAAACAGTCTTTTGGCGCTTTCTACGTATTGATGATTTGGTTGTTTTAATGTTACAAAACTTAAACGAAACTAACCTAGTAACGAAATCTAAACCTTTATCTAAAGCACGGACAAAAGTTTCTTGATATATAGTCGGAATGGCTGTTACTTCTTCCTGGCACCTTCTAAAGCAGTTTATGTATTTACACTTCAGTTTTTGCTTCATCTCTCGTTCACGCATGACTTTTTGGTCAATAACTTTATAAGGTATTTCTCTCGCCTTCTTAGCATGTCTTCGTGGTGTAGCGGTCAGCACGCTTGCCGCGTATTCTATAGGTCTGTGGTTCGAGTCCCGGCGAGAGCATAGCTCATTTTTCATCTCTTCTGTTTTTTAAAAAATACCTAATTACTCTACAACTTTCTCATCTGTACTTAGTAGGATACATCCATTGCAATTTTTATATCGACAAACCCATTGCCTATTTTCACTTTTATATCAATGTTTCAAACTAAGAGACTTGCCATCATAAACAAGGGCATTTTAGCCTTCCTGAATTTCAACATATTCCATTTTTCTAAACCCTTCATAAAACTCCTAACATAATACACTACACCGTATAGCAAAGCTAAAAAAAAAGTAGACAGAAAAGAACTGCTACTAGAAATTTGCCTGAAAAATCAAATGCGAAGATAGACTAATGCGAAATTGTTTCGATATGACAAATGGAGAGTGAAGTATCATAAACTCATCCTCAGTTATGTTTATACGAGGGGTGGAAAACGAAAGCTAAAATGGGAAGGATTGCCAACAGCTGTTTTTGGTTCGAGCTTTAAATCGGAAATAAAATCGTCAAGCCTCTTTTGGGATAACGTTGTTTTGGCTCATCACAGCCTCGCTTGCCTTACTATTATATCTGCTCTGGCCCAAGACTACACAATTCGACTAACTAAGCTTGACTCAACAACATTTCCAATGTCAAATTACTAACTTACAGAGCTGAGTGAGATGAAGTAAAGCTACGAACATCGCTGCGAAATGCTCTTTCTCTAAAACTTTCAAAACCATCGCTGGTTGAAATTCTATGACGTTATGTTTTATAATAGAAATGCTGTTGTTGCCGTTACTTATGCTCATTTGTCTGACAATAATACAAATGTTTTTTCATGTTACAAAACTACAAATTATGTTTTGATGCGCTTAATGAGCCTTTGCAGCTATGCTTGTTAAGCAGGATAAACACATAAGCCTGTGAAGAAGTACCGAATTTACTAATGTATAATATATATAGCTGATGCTACAACACCTAAATACATTACTTAATAATAACACAGGGATGCAGAATGTTAATGATTTATGAAAATTATTTGTATGCGCTATTTTTTTCTTTTCTTTCTCGAATCTTATTTTACAAAAAAAAAATTTTTTTTGCGAGATATTTACTAAATATAAAAATTGAAAATGAGTAAAAATTTACATCTATTTTGCACAAATACCTGAGAATACTCTTTGTTTCCTACATTTTTATTAATTAAAAGAAACGTTTAAAGTTTTTAACTTGTGGTATGAAGACAGCAAGCAAGCCTGGTGTAGGGACCTATAACGTACATACATTTCTGGACGATAAAATGGTGCACTATAATGGAAAAGAGATTTCAAGCAATGTATTTGAGATCACGAATCAGCATTTTCGGCACTCTCGGGGATCAGTAGTGTTGACACCTCGTACAAATTAAAGAGATTAGAATTTCAGTTTGAAATACATATTTATCGCTTGTGAGAAACACTTATATAACTGCCTTGGAAACTGGCGTCCTAGGCGACTACCAGCGTCGCTGAGGTTTGGAGCCGTCTCTGTTTCAGATACATGATCAAAGATGTATTTTGCTTACTGTGCTAAGTAAAGGGAAGAAACTTTTAATTCGAAATGTCCATTTAACTAAAGAACATTAAGGTTTTCTGCCGATTGTCAATACTTTATAAGAAATATTGTCCGGTACTTACTTTATACGTAAAGGTTTGATTGGTTGATTGGTTATTTAAAGCAAAGCACTCAAGAGTAATCTTCCAAGGAAAGGTAACTGTTTTGGAGGTCTTTCTAAGAGCAATTGGCTTGTATTCATGTTACACACGAGAAAACTACGAAAATGTTCATGCAGTCAAACCTTTCCCTGGGTTTTGAATGCTACTAAATTGAACTAGCATTGTTTGGTGCAGTTATTTATTAGGCCACTGGTGGACGCTTCACTCTTTTCATCCATTGCTAAATAAGTGTCAGAGTAAACTATCGTTGTTTTTTAACTCTAGATACTGATTCAGGGACCGTTTTTGTAGATAATCTCTCATTACAAATGCTTGTATCAGCAAGCTTTGCTGAATTAGGTAACTGTAAACTGAATTTCACAATATTTAATTATGGTAGCTTATTATGTATTTTATTACAGTAAGAAATACGTTATGTATAAATTTTTATGCAAGGACAAATCTGAATATTATTGCATTTTTGAAAGTGATAAATAAGATTTTTTAATTAATTCTTTTTTTAATTTCAAGCTTTAAAATACTACTGATAGTTTTGAATGTTGTTTTCATTATGTTAGTGAAAATGTTTTAATTGTTTAACAAGGAAAGGGAGATTAATGTTCTATAGAGCAGTTGAACAGCCTTTTCAAATCGCATTTCATTTCATTTATTTAACTTGCGCTAAATTATTTTTATTTAATTTTCATAATTTTCAGGTAATTTATTCGTAACTTTTTCATAACTACGCTTGTAACAGTAAGGTTTAGAAGTTTCGTATTTTCCAAAATGTAAGTTTCAAAATTATTTTTAGTTTCGTGATACGAAGTAAAAAGCAGGTTTTACTTTTAAGAGAAATAGACAAAATGTCTCTACTGCTGCATTAAAAACTATATTCGGCCTAGAGTTTCCCTGTCTATGGACTATTACGTTCATAGCATAGCTTCACGAACTTTCTTTCATACATGCTTCAGCTAGCCTATGAAATTTGTAATCATTGATGAAGATAAATTTTTTGTTTACTACACCTTCATAAAAGTGTAAGATGGGAGGGAAATGCTTCATTTCGATATCATTAAATCAACATAATTTTTATTCACTGCTTTGGTCTCCAGATGATAAGTTAGGTCTCCTTTAAATTTTTTAAGGACTTGAAAGGATACAAACTCTAGCCTAATTACCTATAAATTCAGCTTACAGAATGATACACCTAATCAGATTAAACCTATAGGATAAGATTTAGTTTCTAGAAGTTATGTACGGTACAGTATAAATGACTTATATTTGTTTATCAATCATTTTACGTTATTTTATTGTGTAACTCATTTATATTGTCTTCCTTTCTCTATTTTTACACAGCTAGTTTCGGTGTTGTCTTTTTTTTAATTCTAATACAAAATTCTCATGTGTATTGATACACGAAATAGTTTTCATAATTTGTTTACATTCATTTGTCATTATTAGCAATATATGATACAAAGATCAGTGTCGACGAAAGCAACCAGCAGGAAATAAAAGGAAACTCATTGTGGGCGTATTAAGTCAAGGATCAACCAAAAGTGAGGTAAGCAAAGCTTGACGTGATGAACAGAATAGTGAATCATAACCCGGTAAAGATCTGACAGCTTTTACTCGCTGAAGAGGGCGGAACGCTAAAGGAAGAGACATTAGAATTTTTTTCTCCTTGCATCTATTTCTGTCTTAGCGTTGGATATTACTGAATCTTTTATAAATTTCAAATCAATTAATTCTCTTATTAGACATACAACTTAATGTAAATTTTAATATCTTAGAGCAGCGAGAATGATCTTTTTGACTCCTATTCAGTTCTTTTAATTACACAAAAGTCAATAAATACACTCATGTCCATAAATTAAGGATAATTTGGAGTCACGCGGAAATCGAACTCTAAAATAAATATATCACCTGTAAAATCACTACACACATCTTCAAGAATCATATGCAAATTTCAGGATGTAACCAGATGACACCGATGGTACGTCACAATGACGAGAGTGTAAGAGAGTGATATATAAGGAATACAGGCAAAGAAGTAAAATTGTTCGCAGGCGCTTTATAAGCATTTCAGTGCAATAACCGAATAGTTATGACACAAAGGACGCATTTGGATGATTTTTTACGTGGTAGAATTATCGGCCGTCTGGAATGTGGGCGTACCCAATTGGAAGTATCAGACGAACTTGGAATTGCCCAGAGTGTCATCTCCAGGCTTTGGCAACAATTCCAAGATGATGGTAATGTGAGTAGACGTTACAGCACAGGTCGCCCCAGAGCTACAACGCTGAATGAGGACCGGTATTTGGCAGTTATTGCCAAAAGAAACAGGCGGAGCACAGCCTCAGACCTGTCTCGTCAGCTCTCTTCAACCACTGGTACGACAATTTCAAGGCAGACCGTGTACAGACGCTTAGGGCATTTTGGTCTATATGCTCGTAGACCTCAGATGCGTTCCACTTACTGCAACTCACTGTCGCCTGCTGTAGAAAGCATGCATTGTGGACACCGCAACAGTAGGCTTGTGTGATGTTTTCCGACGAGTACAGGTTTAGCTTGCAGTCTGATTCTCGCCGGACTTTCATATGGAGACCGGACTTTCCAGTTACCCGTTACCACCAAGGAAACATCATTGAACGACAACGTTACGGTGGTGCAGGAGTGCTCTTTTGGGGTGAAATTATTCTGGGTTCCAAAACTGACCTGCATGTTCAAATTGGAACCATGACAGGCCAAATCTATCGGGACGTCATTCTGAACAACATGTACGTTTGTTTCGGGGCGCCATGGGCGCACAATTCGTGTTTATGGATGGCAACGCCCGTGCTCACCGTGCAAACAGCGTAAGCGAATGCCTTCAATCGGAGGATATCACCCGTATGGACTGGCCAGCATTCTCACCGGACTTGAATCGAGTAGAGCACGTGCGGGACATGCTTGGCCGACGAGTTGCAGCCCGTCAACCTCATCCTACATGTTTACCGGAACTTCGGAGAGCATTGTCTTTTGAGTGGTGTAATATCCCCGAAGATCAGATCGATAATTTGATACTGAGCACGCCTAGGCGTTGTACGGATCTGTATTGCATCGTCTGGGAGACATACAATATATTAACAATCATACCAAGCATGTAATATTGGTTTTTTGTAAATAGGTTTTTTTTTTGTAATTTGCTCCAGGGAGAAAAAATCGCTAATTTTTTTAATAATATCAAACATATAGCATCTTTTTTTGCTCTTTACCTTTTGTTTAATAAATAAGCTTTACAAATGAGTCAAATTTGTTTTGCTTCTAACTCTTCCTTTGCCTGATTTTGCATTATCCTTAATTTATGGACATGAGTGTACTTCTGTTCTTCTCTAAGTATATTGTTTCTAGTTTCATAAAAAAAATGTCCCTCCCTTTTTTTTTTCAAAATGACGTAAAACGTAAGTTGGAAAGATATTTGTCGTGAACTAAGATAAAAAATTTTAAAAGTAAACTAATAAAATGTTTTATATTGATAAAAGGGAATGAAAGGAAAATTTTTTATTTACGGTGAAAATTTATTCTCGAGTAGTGTGAAAATGCAGATTCAGTAACAGGAGGCATAGTGCGGAGCAAACCAAACGCACAGGCGCAACACCAAGCCCCACCTCACTTATAAGGGTAATGACGGAAATAAGCGTCACAGTTTGATAAAAGGTTATCTTTCATTCATTTTTCTGCGATAATTGCCTAAAATTTTAGGATTTATAGACTTGTATTCTAAATATGTTAATCCATAATTTTTTTATAAGTATATAACATTAACGCCCCTTATTTTCGACATTCATTGCTTATTCACGCAAATTTTATTTAATTTTAGATGCTGTTTTTTAGTTATTATTCTACATTATTAACCAACATACTCTGAATTTATATCTTCTGTTCATAACGTTTAGTTTCGTAACTTTAATTGTATCATTGATCTATTATTTATTTCAGTTTGCACAAAATTTTTTTTAGCCAGCATACTCTTAATTTTGTCTTACTTCTTATTTTTTTATCATGTACATGTCTTTATTTAATTTTAGATATAAATTTTAACTTCTTTCGTACTTTTTTAACGTTTGCAGTTTTTTACATATTCTAAATTTTTAATTAATTTATTGTATTTTCTAACAATATAAATAAACATTATTTAATTTCTTATATTTTCTAACAATATATATAAATTTTATTTAATTTTAGACTAATTTTGATCCTGCTTCGTACTTTTAACTCTTTGTTATTTTCAACACATTCTGAATTTTAATAATTTGTTATATTTTATCACCATATATATGAATTTTATTTACAAGAATTTTTTATTTTAGATGTAATTTTAGCTCATTTTACGATTTAATTTCTTATATTTTCTAACAATATATATAAATTTTATTTAATTTTAGACTAATTTTGATCCTGCTTCGTACTTTTAACTCTTTGTTATTTTCAACACATTCTGAATTTTAATAATTTGTTATATTTTATCACCATATATATGAATTTTATTTACAAGAATTTTTTATTTTAGATGTAATTTTAGCTCATTTTACGTCCTTAATATTTTTAATTTTTCTGCACATTCTGACATTTTCTTGCAATTTATAACGCGACTTTTATAATTTTCAATGGTCATAACGCTTTTGATTTTACTTAAAAAGTCAATTTGCAAAATTTGAAAGTAGTCAGTTGTAGTTGGTTAATATAAGCAAAATAAAAATTATAATAAAATTATTAAGGATGAAAGTTCGAATGAAATTAGATAGCACCTAAATGAAGTAATAAATTAGAATTAGTAATGGTAAGACTATAACTGAATGAAAAATTATAGAACATGTAAATTAAAATGAAACTATAAATATGGAGTAAGTAAGAATTCAAATGAATAATAATTAACAGACATTAATTAAATTTGCAATTTAATAAGTTTTAAATAATGCTTAATGAAAAAAATCTCGGTCTGTTCAAGAAAATTAAAGATGCAAAAAAATCATGTAGAATTAAGTAAAATAACTAAAATCAAAAGCATGTTTACGATCGAAAATTATGAGAAAAATAAACAAGTTAGAAATTCAAAGAAAATACCAGAGTACGCAGAAAAATTAAAGACCTTAAGAATATAAAAGGAGCTAAAATTGCATCTATAATTAAATGCATGTAGTCCAAAAATATATAGTACTACTATAATTAAAATTCCATTTTTCCACACGCTTAAAACCCTTTTATTACATTATCTATAACTTTAACTAACACTCAACTTCCAAAATAGCTTTAAATATTTAATTTAGTTCAATTAAAATTTTTTATTCATATTTCACAATTTTAACTTTTTGCAAATTTAGATATTTTATTTGTATAATAAAATTTAATAATTTAATCACTGCATTTACAACCTATACCATTTTCATTTCTTTAACTTTTGCAGGCTACTTCTCTAGAATTCAACACAGATTTTGAATTTTTATTTTCTATTTTATCAAACTACCATCGTACTGTTCAGTTCTATTCAGAACCTCATCTCAGTTTTCTTTCCAATTTTTTTTTTTTTTTTTTTTTCCAGTCAGTCCAGATTTTTGTTGTTGTTCAGTTGAGGCCTATTGCCTTTTGAAATATTTTCCATTTTAAAATTACAGCCTTCCATTCTTTTATATGGCTTTTCCTCTTTTACCTCAATTCCGAAACTTTTTGTTTGTGTAAATTATAAGTGTGTATTATCTTATAATGTACTTATTTACTTCACTTATAGGTCACCTTCTAAAATAACTTAGTTTCGTTTCTGCTAATTTTGACTTTAAAAATTTAATTACTTTTGATTTGCAACACTTATTTAGCAGTTTTGCAATTTCTTGGATTCAACATTTATCGGTAAAATATTAATTTAGCCAATTGTTTTTAATTTGCTATATAATTTTTCTGGTTTCGAATTTTGAAAATTCTTATTTTACACTTTTTGCTTTTTATACTGTATTATTTGTGTAGGTTCACGTCGGACAGATTACATCTTGATAACTAATTAAAAAATTATTAAAAATTAAGCTTAATTTTATAGCATTCTTTATTAATGTCATAAAGAAATTTTAATGCCCTTGTATTTTTATTAGTCCAAAGCGGCAATTTGCCCAGAAGGCCTATTATTTTCATTTTGACATTTTGCGTTGGTTCAGCATAAATGTCAGTTCACTTTTCAAATTGTTGCCGCCAAACATTATCGTCCTGTATTATATTTAAAGAAATTAAATAATGAAAAATCTGCATAAATGTATATGTGTTTCTCGGATTATGATAAAACAACGGTACCTACAGCCTTCCAATTTTGAATAACGTACGTTCGTTTCCACCCGAATATGGGCATCTGGAAGCCTGAATTTGGAATTTGTTTAATTATCTATTTCATATTTTGTAAAACTTTAACGAATTTTTGATTAACAAACTCACCGATTTCAAAGCAAGCAATGGCAAAACTGTACGGAAAGAAAAAGTACTTTTATCTCCAGCGCGCGAGACTGTGTATCGGAAATTTTAAAGATATACTCATTTCAAAATTATTTTGCGATATTGCTGTTGAACTGAACTGAAAATTTCAGTGCGAAGAACATGATATTTAATAAATGAAGGTAACACAAAAAACGTTAAAAAAAGTTCCTTTGGGCGTAATGTAAAATCTGAAAGCCTTCAGATTTTTTTTAAAATTAAATTTTATTTTTGCACTTACTTTTAAATTATTTATTAATTTGTTTTTATAATCATCTAGATATAATTCAGAAACGTGATTCTGTTGAAAATCTTTTGGCTGCTCCTTGAAAAATTTTGAATATTTTACAAAAAATTTTCAACTATTTGTTACATTATTACACTATTATTTTTATTTTACTGAGTTCCTTTTATTTGAATCAATTTTGATTTGTATTCTTCCTGTTACCTAGTTAGCCATTCGTTCTGATTTTATTATTATTATTATTATTATATAGCTATCTATATATATATACATATATATGCACGTATGTATGTTTTAAAATTAAAAGAAGGAAATTTAAAACTAATTAACAGTTAAATATTAAAAGGAATTTAATAATTAGTGCGTGTATGTACAATGGAATCACTTTGTCTGAGCGTTCGGATAAATCAACTTTCCAAATAACTCAACCACATTTTAAAATTTTATTTGGTCCAATTTTTTGCACTAAGTTTGGAAAGGCCGGTTGGTGGAACTTCTCTAAGTCAATATTATAACAGAGCACATGCCTTAATAAACGTGTCTCTGCTCCCTTCGGAAAAATATTTTCCCTCAAGATATTCCGGCAAAAGTATCTGACACCAGTTTACAAAATGGAGATTCAGGATGTGAGCAACATCTGGCACTTGATAATGATCTTGCTGTTGCAAGCATAATAGGTAGTGAAGCAATTTTAAGCATATTGCAGCCTTCTGAATGTGGAATCACTCCAAGACTCCTCTTGAGGAAGAAAGCTCATAAGATAAACTTGACATTCTGACACATAAAGAAGCCTTACAAGCTGTGGATAAATTTCGTCGATTTCTGTTAACCAAGTTGGTACAGAGGCGACTCTGAAACACTATCGCATGGCTGAAAAGAGTTTATACGAAAAGGAAAGAACATAAACGAATCGCAGTTCAGGATTTTTTTAGCGCATTTTGAATACTCTGTACAGTAAATTAGTTCTACCAGCAAACGCTTGTGATGGAAGAAACAATAGTGCTGCGTGCGTACGGGTTCGTAAAGTCGCTAAAAAGTTAATAAAATTTATTCTGTTCAGAAGAAATAAAACAAAATGCTGAAATATTTTCTCAGAAATATTCGTACAATATCACAATATCTCACAGTAGTTATATTTTGAACTACTAAAACGTTAAACAGAACTCAATTCAAAACAGAAAAAGCTAATTCGACCTCACAGAGAATTGGCTACAGTCAATAACAGCACTAAGTAAACAACTACAGTTCACTTAAAGCAACAACAACTGAGATGTTTCAACACGGCTTTTATAAGCTTTTTAATCATCACCAGAATATTCGGGTATAATCCATTTTCTCGATTTTTCTGGATAGCAAATCACTACAAATACAAGATATCTATTTATTAAATGTTAAATGCACGCACTCTTGTATTTTTACTTTTCCGGCATAGCTTTCTCTTAAATTTCGTTACGCGCTGCATTGCAAGGGAAAATAAAACAATTTTAATTACAATTCTATTAAAATAGCTAAATAAATACCAAATTCGTAACAACAGCAAATAAGTCAGAAACAATTAGCAAATTATATTTCTATTTTTTCAAAGTTTAAATTAAATTGTTAAAAATTAGATATATGTGTTTTGTATATGTGTATGAATTTATATCATGAGTACATACATACAAACAAAAGTATAACTGCACTTTCAAACTTCTTACCGCGTGCCTTCGTGGTGTAATTGGAAATTACGTCCGTCTAGCATCGGAAGGTCAGGAGTTTGAATTGCCCATTGTATCCCTTTTCTTGACTTCAAAAACTCTAAATGACTAGTAGACTAAATGGCAAGTAGCTCCTGAACTTGAAAGTTAGTGGACCATGATTCGTCACCGCCAGTATTTAGCGACTGGATTCTCTCCTTCCCATTCGCCCTTTTAGTAGGACAGATCTTAAGGTATTCTCTTCCTGCTTACCGCGTGCCGTCGTGGTGAAATTGGAAAGCACGTCCGGCTGGCAGTCTGAAGATATGGAGTTCGAATCTCAGCGACAGCAATGTAGGTTTGTCTCTCTCAGAGATAAAATGCCTAATGACCATTACAGTGTGAATTTTAAAAATACTATACAGAAAATGGATGGCAATTGAAATTTACTTGCATCTTGTGCAGTTATTAAATTTTATAACACACGTTTTATATATCTTGAAATTTAAAAGTATGAAGAGATCTATTTAACTATATGTATAAGATATTATTATCGTATGTTATCTTCATCAGCAAGCTTTAATTAAAAAATTATATTTTGAACCCAACTAAAAATTTTAGCATTTAATTTCAATAATTGCATTGCAAATAAAACTTAATGTGTTTTTATTGAAATGAAATACTTTGGTAGATTAATGAGCTAGTTAAATTTTTTCTCCCCCCCCCAACAAATTATTTCTTCCTAACATTGCTTTAAATTCGAAATTATGAATTTTGATCTAAAATTTAATTTTCTAACAACTTTATTAAAATGTTAATGCTTGCTTTTTCCTTCGCTTTCATTAACAAATATAACTTATCTTTCTCCAAACGAAATAACAATATAAATAACTGGACGCAGAAGATAAAATGCTGCTTCATTTTTTGTATGAAAAGTGTTGTTCTATACAGTGGTTCAAGTTCTAATTTTGCGCGCAAAAATTTTTCAATGAAATATTAATGTCAGTACTATGTACTATGTATTTTAGATTAACTGATGCTAAAACGTACCTTTAATGTTACAGTCTGGATTTATGATGAATTAGAAAAGGTTTAGTTAAGCTGAAAACATAAAATTCGAAAATACTTTGTTTTCCCTTTGATTAATAAATTGCCCCAATTAAATGACAAGTAACCATATTGTAGGGACATTAGGTTATTTCGGAAAGCAGGAGAGATGAAAAATGAGCAACGCCCCAACAGGGACTCGAACCACAGACTATGGAATACGCGTCCAGCGTGCCGACCACTACACCACGAAGGCATGCGAAAAAGGCAGGAGAAACACCTTACATACTCCCCCCCCCCTCAAATGGCGACTAGGGATTAGGGAACCTAATCGCCAAATCCCGGTGGTGGAGAATCATCATTCACCACCTTTTTAGCTCGGGCGCCACTTGTAGAGACATTAGGTTATTTCGGAAAACAGAAGAGATAAAAAACAAGCAACACCCCCCCGGGACTCGAACCACGGGCATACGCGCCCAGCGGGCCGACCACTATACCACGAAGGCATGCGAAGAAGGCAGGAGAAACACCTTACAATATTACCAAACATCAGTATGAATTATAAACAAAAGAGGAAACTCAGTGTAAAATCTGGTTTAAAATATAATGCTGGCTGCAGTTTCATTCAAGTATTGTCTAATTTAACGTTTATTTGAGCTAAATTTACGTTGAATTCCTTCATTTGCTTTTTATTCATATAGCAGAAAGTTATTTTCCTAGTAACAATCCAATAAATATGAATTACATGATGTAACACTCCACCGCTAGCTATTTTATAATTAATTGAAAGTTGACTTAAAGAAAGCAAACGAGAGAAAACTGTACGGATGGTGAGGAATACATACTGTGGCAGAAGTTAAGTATAATATAGACTGTAAAGAAATATCAAAGAATGTGTAGAAAAAAAATAAAATGAAAGTGCTTAAAAGCATGAGGAAAGAATGTATGTAAAATTGTGGCAACAAAAAGTAAGCTCAGATCTGCCACCAAATACGGAGAGGAATAGCAAAACCAATGCATTAATTTCGTTTTTGTTTAATCGGTTATGACAAAGTAAGCAAGGGAAGATTTCAAAAAGGAAAGATGATAATAGGCTTAACAGTCTTTCTGTGAAAGTAATAATCAAAAACTGCTATTGTAAAACTGATTTATGGTACAAAAAAATTAAATACGTATGTCACAATGTTAATTTCATTTTCAAGCCGTATTTTCCAAAACAGTAGTTCATTTATTTCATAATATATTAATCCTACATAATAACTGAACATTGTTTTTAATATATTACAACGCATTTCCTAGATAATTTGGAAGTTACAAGCACCATACCGGCAAAAAACTTATGAAAACTAAAACGTTAAATTTAGAAATATGGCTGTCATAATTCACTTACATAAGAATGCCTTATATATTCCTCCAATTCATTTGCGCAGTTTGATCACCACATTTACAGATGACCCAGTTTTTATTGCTGTAGGACCTCTTGTATCTCAGAGATGAATCAGATGAAGAACATCGGACAACCACACAAAAAATTATCTTTATTAGTTAACCTAATTATCTTTGTTAGTTAGTGAAGTTCAACATTCTATTAAGTGCTAAAAGCTGCATTAATTTCCTGCTTAGTTTTAAAATGCTTAAATTTCCTACTTAATCTTTTTTGCAAAAATGTTTTGGTTTATTAACATGAAATACAAAAGTAAAAATATTCCTTTTTCCTTCTTGCAATCACAGTTATGCGAATATGTATTACAACTGTTAAAGCCTGAAAAACGCATGTCTGCGATGTTACCGTCATGCGATGACTTGTAAGTGCTTTGTTTTTTTACCACGATTTTTTGACGATGATGCTTTTAAACTACGAAGCTTTTGAACTCCTGTATTTTCGACGACGATGTTTTGTGCTACTATGTTTTAGAGTTCCTATATTTTCTCCTTGTTTTCTTTCTTTTCCATGAAGTTATGCAAGACAACGTTTTCGAATAGCATTGTTTTCTCCGCGGCGTTTACGTACGATGTTTTAGGGGGGTCACCGAAATTAAAGCATGATTAGACAAACATAAAATGAAACGCCTCCATGTAAAATGTCAGTAGGAAAAACAAAACTATATCAAATCAAAGTCCTACAGCAACATAGCACAAATAAATATAGTGCATATATAATTTGTTCTAGAACATTTTCATGAAATGTGATGAAAAAGCTTGTTATAGCAATGCTGATATAACGTAATATCTTCATTATTACTCCTATGTCAAAGCCCGTAATTGATTCATTGAATCTTTCTTCCTTCAATATATTTACCAGTTGCTACAGCCATATGATTGGTCTGAAAAAAGGGAAAAGAGAACGGAGAATAAATAATCTGTCACCTGAATAATTCTAGCTCTAATTAAGCGAAATGTTTAAATAAATAGTTAGAAATCAAATACATTTAACTTAATAGTTTTTTTATTTACTCGAATTATGAATACTTTGATTATCGAAATTGTACATACTTTGGTGATTTGGTGCTTTGATAATTTAGAAAAAATAATGGAATAATAATTGTTAGATTTGAATGTGAGTTGATACCTACTGAAACATAAATTACTTTTGTATGTTTAAAATATAGATTATCTTCGATATTTGATCTAAACAATACATTTTATCGTCTACTAATGCTTACTTTTCTCAAAAATTAAATCAGCTTCATTAAATGTAAAACAAATGCATCAACGGGAGGTATTTTATTTTTTCCCTTTCAAATCTGAGCCTTTTTCAAAGCCTTTTAAACGGAAATTAGTCTTATTTACGTTACAGATGAGTAAAAACACAGAAACTAATTATACAGCCAGCCCGTTCGCCTGGGCTGTTACGCAGATCGAACTATCAGTATTCAACGTTCTTAACCACTTGACCACTTATAAGACAATCTTCTTGAAAGTATTTTTAATGAGTTCGAATGAGACTAAGAACATATACAATTTTCTACGACATTAGCTCTCACAGATGGGAAGATCATCCAATGGAAAGCGAAATGGGAACATATAGCGCTAAAGCAATATCACGTATGAATAACATTTGACGCACTTAACTCCTTTTGCTGCACGAAAAGTACAACTTTCCAGTCTCATAAAATTCTTCAGATGTATTTAAATTTTCTAACTGAACACTGCGTAAGTTCCACAACTAAGTTTGCTCTAAATGTATGTAGAATCTGTGATGTTACGTACATAATTATGTATTCTGAAAACTTATTTAAATATTTAATTAGCCACGTATAGAAAGCAAAGCAAACTACCAACCTATGATTTAAAAATAGATTAACAGTTAGACCAGATAGGAATTTTGAGATTGGTATGTAATCCATTACCTAATTATTTGGAATTTGGGCATCAGAATCTAATTAAGAGCAATATGATGTTGTTCTTGTTCTTGTTATGACTTATCTTATTTGTCTGACAGTAACATCAGAACAAGCCCACGAAATTCATCGTGGCAAGGAGTGCAAGATTGCACCTGTCGTTGGCCAGATCCTTGAGCATCATACAGGTGACAGTACGCCTTTGTTCAGTTCCGCCCCCCAATTTTGGTGGAGAACTCCTCGGGAGGGGGGTCCGAAGGGTCTTCCACCCGTCTTCACATTTACAAACATCCATGCCTTCTTCGGGATTTGAATCCGCGCCCTGCGGTACGGCAGTCAGCATCTCTAACCACGACCCCAGCTGGGCGGCTAGAGCTATATTTTGAAGCCGAAATGTCCAGCTGCACTGATTTTTTAAAATTATGCAATAAACATGTTAAGGGCCGTTCCCACTGGGGTTTAGCTGAGCTAATGGAGACAACTGACGTAGCCGACCCATCTCCAAAACCAGCTTTTTCCCGTAGGGTAGCAAGTTGAAAAATCTGAATTGCGGGCATAGCGGAGCTAGTCAACACATGAAATTGACTCCGTTAACTCAGATAAACCCCAGTGGGAATGGCCCTTAAGAATTCTATAGGAAAAGTCGGTCGATTTCTATAGTATCAAAGAAGTCCTTTATGAATCATAACCAACAAAACTTTTCAGTTTATCTAAATCAACTATTTCAAGCTGCGTGTGCCTTTTATGTATCATATGGAACCTCTCAATAGTCAAGTGGGTAAGACCACTGAATGCTGAGCGTTTTCGAATTTTTCGCCCGGTGATTTAACAAGCTTGTTTTCGCTCTTGTTTCCGAAATCTGAATCACGCTTTCATTCAAAGCTTCTCTGCAGACGCTTTGAATCAAAAATGGGATTCAGTTTAACCACTGAAATGGTTAAGAACTTTGAAATTTTTGTCCTGATCTTTGTTTTATGATACTTGCTAGATTTCGTGCATCTTACGAACAATCTGCATCAAAGTTGTCCCAGCAATTGCCGAGAGGTTAGAGCCGAGAATCACTAGCTCTCTGTTTCGAGTTTGGTTCACAGCCATTGAAAAGGCTAAGATTTTTGCATTTTTTCTAATATGTTGTGCAAATGCCAGTTAGTTTACCTTATAACGTATTTCTCCCACATTCTTCGCATGCCTTCGTGGTGTAGTGGTCAACACGCTCGACGCGTAACCGAGAGGTCCGTCGTTCGATTCCCGGTGAAGGCATTGCTCATTTTTCATGACTCTTGCTTCAAAAATACCTAATGTCTCTACAACCTTCGAAAACCTTGATGAGAGATTTACATACTTAGGCAACAGCCCTCGGATTCTTTGTCGCAATTGATTAATTACCACATTTTGCAAAGCGTTGCTTTGTCTGAGAAATGAAGCAACGGCCTCTTTAACCTGCGAACAGGAGCATCACCACTAAAGCCCCTTTTTCTATCAACTTGAAATTTCATGGACAATGTGCATTTCCACAAAGGATGTAAAATAAAAATACTTAAAGTAGAAAGAAGAAAGCTAATTATATTACTTTTGTTGCTTATTATACTTTAATTATTTATTTTTTTCTTAATCAGTAACATCAATTCCGTATACATTTCGTTTCACTACGTCGCCCAGAAAAACACAATAAAACTGATATACAAAATCTGAATTATTTTCAGATATAATTTGTTTTAAGTAAGTGGAACTTGATATACGACTATAATAAATAGCTAGGAAAATAAACACATAAATGAGGATTTAGAGTAAAATACAGTATATGCGAAAACATAACTAATATGCATCACTGTTGGAAACTTCCCTTCTTCGTAAAGGCTGAGTAAATCCAGAGGCTGGATATTCTTAGTATGAGAGGTGCTTTGTATATGATAAGTAGATACCACAAGACATAAATTTTGAACTTAAGATGGTTATCCATGGCATACAGCATATGCTGTCTCCTCAGTAAGCTTTAAAACCCTTTTTTTTATTAGTTTTTAGTCTTCTACCTAGTTGGAGAACAAACAAACATGGCACTGACCATGCAACAAAAAATCTCAATTTGCAAAATGATCTTCGAAATTCCTTTTCGCCTGCTCCGCTAAATAGTTGTGAAGATACGAGTGGCTTCAGGTCTTTGCATTGCGGCGGTAAAAACAGTTTAAAGCGCCTGTCATCGCAGTGCCGTAAATCTCCAACACCTCGTAAAAATGGCGTTTTTTGGAATGCTTCGGATTCTCCGCACAACCATTTGGGCAGCGATTTGTCGCAGCTTAACTGTGACGGTGCCGTTTCTCACGATTGTTAAGGAAAACGTCGTCAATCAAGCTGCAATTACCAAGCTAAGCCTTATTTCCTCTTTCTTCGAATCTCATTAGCCCTGTCTCAGTCGAGATATTTTTGACTAAAAAATGACCACAACATTTGGATAAATATTGATCCCATTTTCTCGCGCATATTGGTATATATGCAACTGGTAAATATGAGATGATATGAATACTACCGATACTTGTAGTTTATTATCCCAGAAAAGGGGGGGAATGAACATTTAAATCTTGGTGCGTCATTAGGCGTAATTTTGCTTTGGTAGAAATTAAAATAAATAAATAAATATAATAAAAGTAATTATAAATGA
>KK113577.1:253053-324944 GCA_000611955.2 Stegodyphus mimosarum | reverse complement strand
TTTTAACGTTTTGTGTAATGCCTTTATTTATTGAATATCATATTCTTCGCATTTAAGCCACATCAAATTCAATTCAACAGCAATATCACAAAATATTTAAACACAGCATATTTTTAGAATTACAGATAGACTGTCTCGCGCGCTGGAAACAAAACTGTATTTTTTCTGTACAGTGTTGTCATTGCTTGCTTTGAAATCGTTGAGATTTTTAATTAAAAATTCGCTTAAGTTTTACAAAATGTGAAATACATAGTAAAACAAATTCGAAATTCAAAATTCAAAATTCAGGTTTCTAGGTGCTCATGTTCGGGCGGAGAATTACGTTATTCAAAATTTGATGTCTCTAAGTACCATCGTTTTTCGATGATGAGAAACAAACATTTTTTAAAATGAGAGAAACATACATACATTCATACGGATTCTTCATTATTTAATTTCTCTGAATGTAATACAGAGCGATAGTATTTGTTGGCAACAATTTGAAAGTGATAAGTCATTTATAGTGAACCGAAGCAAAATGCCGTTTCAAGCAAAAGGCCCTTGTAAGCTAACGCTCCTTTGGGCTGATAATACTAATAGTTAAAACATAGTAGAAGTTTTTGGAAAAGAATTCATTCGGGATATTATAGAACATACGACAACCAGCTTAGGTCCCATAGCTAGTACTACATTTTTGGGTAAAAAACAATTGTCATAAATTTAACTTTCGGAATACTTCTGTAGTAGTAGCGTAGGCTTTTTCTTCGTGACACTTGCTAATCCTTTTAATATCAGTAAAATTGGGATAAAAAGTATTCCTTTCAGACTTTCATTTGAAATATTTCGAAGTACACTGGTGTGCAAAACTTAAGCAACAGCAGGGTTTTTTGCCATAACTCCACGAGAAATCAACTGAGAGACATGAAATGCAGAAATGAAGGAGGGTATTATGTACGTAAAGGATGACGAAAGCATCGGAGCTGGAAAAGGAATACAATGCATACGGTATGGAATCAAACAAAAACAAGCTTTACTGAACGCATAGTATCGTGACTCATGATTGTCTATCCAAGAGGAAGAACAACATGCACATGTTCCTTAATATGGGATATGCCATCCCCTCACTGCAATGGTTGCTTCGCACCGTCTCCGCATACTCAGAACCAGCTAGTGCAACATTTCTTGCGGTAGGAGTGCCCATTCCTCAATCAGCATCTATTTGAGTTGCTGGGTGTTCTCCGGAGGATGCGTGCTGCAATGCGTCTCCCCGAAGCATCCCACACATGTTCGATGGGATTTAAATCTGGGGAGTACGCTGACCAATCCATTTGAGTGATATCTTCACTTTCCAGTAGCTCCTCAACAGCAAGAGTCCGATGTGGCCGTGCATTGTCATCCATAAAATTAAGTCTGGGCCAATGTCACCTCGGAACAGACGCACGTGGGGAAGGAGTACCTCCTCACAATTTAGCGATCCCCGGTTACAGACCCTCTGCCGAAAACATGGAGCTCAGTTCTCCCGTTCACCATAATGCCTCCCCAGATAAGAACTCCAGGACCGCCGTTACGGTGTCTTTCCTTGATGTTACTGGGACAAAACCGGGTCCCGACCTCTCTCCAAATCAAAACGCGTTGAGAATCGCTTCTGGTACTGAACCGACTCTCATCCGTAAAGAGGACATGACTCCATTGATCAGTTGTTCAGTTTTTGTGCTCTCTGCACCACTGTAAACGGTGGCCAACTTTCAACGGGAGGCAACGTTCAGGACGGCGGGCGAATAGGCCCGCTTTGTGAAGCGGTCTGGCCACAGTAAACCGCGACACTTGTCGCCCAGTTGCTGTACAATGGCTGAGCAATGGCGCTTGCTGACTGCTATCGGACTCTTTTCGCCTGCAGGACGATATATCGGTCATCCTCTGAAGATGTCGTCCTCGGGCGGCCATCACCAACCTTTCTAACAATTGTACCTGCGGTTTGGAATGCTTTCCAAGTGCGCGAAACGACACTTTTGTTGATTCCGAACTCTGCAGCTACACTAATGACAGTACGCCCCTCCTCCAGCTTTCCAATCATTCTTCCACGTATGAAGTCGTCCAGGTGATTTCTTCTAGCCATATTTCACGAACTGACTCAATGGCATTTGCAGCGAATATGTTGAATTGCGTCTCCGTCCTTCCTTTTATTCTACTGTTGAGCTGCGCGCGCCGACATCACGCGTTTTGTGTACGCTCACGTCGCCTCTGACGTTTCGTTCCTGATATTTGCATACGCATGACGTTTCTACTGACTTACGTGTTCATTGTACTGATCTCCAGTCCGCCTTTTCTGCAATTTCATGGCTATATGCTAAATTTTTACATTGTTGCTTAAGTTTTGCCCACCAGTGTATATTAAATGCAAACAAAACAAATTTGAACGAAAAACGAAATTTCAGATTTTAAAAACATATCTTTGACACGCTCTGGTGGTATTAGCTTTGATTTGCAACTTGAAATCTTTTAATAGATGAAAACACGTGCCAAACCAAATCCCACCTCACCAATTTATATCGGATCCTTGTTAAAAACAACAGCTTCAGATCTAACATTTGAAATAATTAACGCCTAATAATTGCCTTAAGATATTACCGTTTCGAGTTAGCAGCCAAGCCCTATTTGGTATAAATAAAGATCAGATGCACAAGAGCACTTTCTAATAATTGACAATGCATAAATTGTCTTATGTATCTTCGATATTATAATGCATAAAAATGGGAATTATTGAATTTTTTCATGCGTATTACTTGACAATATTTTGAAACATGGTAGTTCATACCATAAATGTGATAAATAAAATACAGTGTCTCACAAAAGTGTTCGCACACTTTAAGAATTTGCAGAAAAAGCGCTATAACCTGGAATTTAATTCGAATATAAAGCCCGATATTTTTTCATGTGATTTTGAATGAAAGCAAACTTTTTAATTTTTAATACTGACTTATTTTCTTTTTCTAAAATTGAAATTGTAAGGGGGCATTGATAAAACACGTGACAAGAGTGATCGTACACCGAATATTTTCGTAAAATTTCATAAATAAAATTATTGTCTACCACTTTTTTCTTACTTTTTCATTTTGGTGACGTTTAAAAAATTGTTTGGCTTTATTTTTTACTTGCTTATTTCGTTATATTTTAGTTAATGTTTAAAAATGTCTCGTAGTCGTAAGGACGCAACGAAGAGCATTCGAAAATTGATCATTTTTTATCATAAAAATTGAAACTCGATTCGGGATATAGCTAAATTAATAAATTTATCCCATTCTACGGAGCAGTATGTGATAAAATGCTTTAAAGAAGAAAATCGAATCCAAAATAAAGTAAGAAGAGTTTCTCTGGCAAAGATGATTAGACGTGATTCAACGTGATCAGATATTTATAGTTAGAAAATCTGTGAAAAATCCCCGTTTCAGTGTCCTAAAGATTTCTACAGAATTTACTGAAAAATGTTCTACTTCAATTGCACTTAAAACTGTTCGACGAGTGCTCAGATCTGCTGGATTACATAGGCGCTCTGTACGAAGAAAAATTTTTGGAAGTGCAAAAAATAGAAAGTTTAGGCTTTTCTTCTCAAAATCAATAGTAAATAAGCCCGAAGCGTATTGGTATTATGTCTTATTTGCAGATGAAAGCAAATTTAACATTTTCGATGGGCTTATAATTGTAGGGAGAAATAAAAAGTAAACTGAGGAGCTTAATCCCAAGACCTTGGTTGGAACAGTAAAGCATGGCGGTGGAGGTGTTCTAGTGTGAGGGTGCATGTCAGCATCAGGATTAAATAATTTAGTATTTATTGATGACACAATGAACCATGCTCTTTATTTAAATATTTTAAAAGATAACTTAAAATTATCTGCCCAAAATTTGGGTACTGGAAGCAATTTTATTTTTATCAGAGTAACGATCCTAAGCACACGTCTCTCAACGTTCGCCGTTTGGGTGTCCATAATTGTTCACAAGCTCTGAAAACACCACTTCAATAACCAGATTTAAGCCCAACAGAACACATTTGGAGAAAGTTAGAGGTTAGAGTACGAAGACACAAAATTAAAACAAAAAACCGAATTAAAACAGTAATGACGGAAGAATGGAGGAACATTGATGCAGATATTACAAAAAAAAATGGTTAACTCAATGCCCAGA
This sequence comes from Stegodyphus mimosarum, assembly GCA_000611955.2. Classification (NCBI taxonomy): domain Eukaryota; kingdom Metazoa; phylum Arthropoda; class Arachnida; order Araneae; family Eresidae; genus Stegodyphus; species Stegodyphus mimosarum. Next base: position 320,786 of record KK113577.1, on the reverse strand, counting down.
CGTTTGGAAGCTGTCATAAATACTGCAGGATATACTAAAAAATACTAACTGACAGATATACTACAATATTTACTAATATATGCAGATTTCTTTAAAGCGTGCGAGGACTTTTATGAGGTAACTTTTCTGTTACCTTTTTATTATTGGTTTTCGAAAAAAAGGTTTTAATGTGTTTATAAAATAATAAATATAGTTTTGCTAAGAGAAATTTATAGATATTATCAAAAAATTTTCATTCTAAAATATTAATTTGTATTAATGAATAAAGTAATATTTCACTGAAATTCGTACGCTTACGAACGCTTTTGTGAACCACTGTATGTTTCTTATTCTATGTTACATAACGACTGGAGAATTTCAATCTCTGCTTTTTCTGTACATTATCGTCTGCACCCAAAATTAAATCAAATGGTGATCATGAATTTTACAATAACATTGATATCGAAATTCTCTTTATCTCTCTACATATTTTCAAACGGTGGCACACTTTTATACTTTCCTATTTACTGTACGTTTAAAAATTCAAAGAAGGAACAATCGTCCGAATAACTTAAATCCTCTCAGAAGTATTAGGTTTAAAAATCTGAAATTTTTCTAGCGTTATATGTATATATATATGAAATGAAAAATTAGGACTAAAATTCTTAGAAAAAGCCGTAAGAACGCCTAGATGTAACCTATCCCTTATTTCTCCCGTACATCCTCGCAAAAAGAAAAACATTTTTTAAAAAACAATATTTGAACCGAAAATTCAAATAAAAGATTAAAAACTTATGAGTATCAAAAACATTTGTTAATCTCTTTTATTCAAAGCTTCAAACAGAACTTGTGAAGGGAAAAGTGCTTTGAAGCCTTAAACCAGGTCGATTAACTTGAGAAACCAAAACAAGTTTCTTTCCAACAAATCCACTGAGACATCGAACGGCCTAGCAAACTTAATTTTTTTTTTTTTCAAAATTACCTAAACTAATGAATTGTCTCATTGACTTTGTCTCTTTTCCCGATTTGTTTCAGTTGTCCGTTCACAAAAGTAATGAAGTTGAAAAAAGTGTCAACAGATTGTTAAAAACAGCACTACTCGACACCTGCATGACAACTGGATTATTAGCAATTATAAAAAAGTCGTTAAAACCATTACCGAAAATTAAATTGCTAATAATCCAGTTGGTTTTGAGAACTTACATATTCCGTTACTTCTGGATGCAATTTACAACAGTCTCATTGACCTATAAAATCTTTTTCCAGACGTAGAAGAAATTATTATACTAGAGACTTGCACCACTTATCTTAAATGCAAGCCTTCTTATAATTTCAGTAAACTTCAAGCCGTTTCTCCCCAATAATTTAACGGCATTTTAATGGGAATCAACTAATCCACTGCCATCTTTAGCCTCTTTTTCTTTGTCAAAGAATTTAATTTAACAAATCCTTCATCAACAATTTTAGTACTCCTGAATTGTTTAAATTCACTTTCAAATATATTTATATAATTGCTATGAATAACAACAATGAAACTGAAAGACAAGCAGTTTACTTTAATTTCATGACTTATACAAAATTAACGATTAAGAAACCGATATGGAATATTTAGACATCAAAATCTTCAAATTTAATAAAATTAAACTTTTCGACAAAAGAAAGCTATTCAATTTCAAAACCATTAAACAAATATACTCAAACATTTCAAAGATAATTATTGCCAACTCTAAATATGCACAAATAGCAAGAATTAGGAAAATTTGTAATGATAATGAAAAATTTCTTAAGGAATTAAAACTTTTAATTAATGTTCTAAAAACTAATGAAATTTCCTGTTCATTTTATGAAGTCAACAAGAACTCACAAATTACATTTGTCTCACAAAACAAATAACTCACAAAATTATATTTGCCAGTTTAATCTACTTTATTAAACTGTTGATTTACATGAAACATTACGTTTAAATATTAATTTATGTAGGAAGAGGTGTAGACTGGATTTATAATTACAGTTGAATTAAGAATGTTTTTCAAAAATTTTACACATTAAGTAATAAATCTTAAAAAATATTTAATAAATTCCTCTCATTTTAATAATTAACGGACTCATTTCTGCTTCAAACACCTAAGTCGCCCCCTAAGATGAAATCCTTTAACGTACACTGACTACCAATAAGTATTTGGGCACCTGTAATAGAAAAGAAAAACTAACTTTATTCAAAATCAATAGTTGGTAGAGCCTCCACGAGAGGTAATTGCAGCATGGACCCCCCGGGGCATACTTTCCACAAGTTTTTGTATGACAGCTAGTGGTATTTTCTTCCACTCGGCTTGGAGAAGACATAGAAGTTCCTTCACCGATTTTGCACGGGTAGTGCACCCCTGAATTCGGCGATGCAACTCGTCCCAGAGGTTCTCGATAGGGTTCAGGTCTGGACTCTGGGCAGGCCAGTCCATTCGATGAACTCCATTGGCACCATACCAAGCTTTGGTTAACGTCGAAACATGACAACTGGCATTGTCGTCCTGAAAGTAACAGGGGTCCAACCCGTAAAACTGCCACAACGTAGGAAGCACATTGTCATCCAAAATAGTGCAGTAGGCATCGGAGTTGAGCTTACCATGAATGGGGACCAAGGGTCCCAGCCCATACCAGGAGAAACACCCCCAGACCATAATTCCACCTCCGCCGAACTTGACTGTTGGCACAATGCATTCTGGCAGGAGACGTTCTCCAGGTAGACGCCAGACCCAGACCCTGCCATCCGAACGGTAAAGGGTGAACCTTGATTCGTCACTCCAAAGAACCCGTTTCCACTGATCTACGGTCCAATTTCGATGTGCTTTGCACCACATTAACCGAGCAGCGCGGTTGGACTTTGTGATCAAAGGCTTATGGGCAGCAGCACGACCATGAAAACCAAGCAGATGTGCTTCCTTACGGATGGTATTCATTGAAACAATACTCCCGGATGCCTGTTGAAACTCCTCGCGGATGAGGGCCATCGGTTGGGTGCGGTTCATCCGAATTTCTCTGGACAGCACTCGTGGGTCTCTATCTCCCAGTTTCGTTGGTCTGCCGACTCGGGGCACATTCCGACAATTACCGCTCACCTTCCACTTCTTAATCACATAGGCCACTGTCGATTTTGGGTACTTCAGATCGCTAGATATTTCCCTTAAGGATCGGCCACATTTGTGATACCCGATAATTATACCTTTCTCGAAATCAACGAGCTCCGAACTGCGAGCATCTTGCATGCGACTAAAGCCGATGCTGTTTCCTACACGATATATACCGGCGGAGTCCGTGACGTACCTTAGGACCGCAGATTATCGTCATTTGCCTAGGTGTCCAAATACTTATTGGTAGTCAGCGTATTTCTTCTGTTTTCGACATATGCTACAGTCCACTTCCTTTAAAGTAGTAACTGTAACCACAACTGTTTAAACTGTTTATATATGGAAGCTGCGACATTTCTCTGACTTTTCACCTTTCTAAAAATATTAAATCTGCAATTCATTATTATCTACATTTCATAATTCAGTACGTCTTATCTTTTCTTTTTATCTGTTGTTACATTATCCCTCATTAATTAGCACTTTTTAAAAATATTTAACTTGCTTTAGATTGCTGGATATTTATTTCGTTTTATGCTAATGCTATCAGCTACATGATTACATGTTCCTTAGGTTTCACAAGATCAGTTGGTTTATAGCATTTCTTATTGCATGGTTTGTCAGGACTGAGTGTTCTGTGCATGTGCTTGGCAGACATCTTAAAGTAACTTCTCAAAGTCCTAATCTGGAACAGGGAGCTGAAATCAGCTATGTTCTGGTGTAGATATTGTGCTGAAGAATAACTGCACTTGAAAGGGATTTAAAATCCTCTTTTATTAAAGCAATATTATTTACAATTCCCTTCCCAACTCGGGAGGAATACGGAAAGTAAACGGACCACACTTGGGTCTAAATGAACAATCAGATAAATTTAAACTAAGCTAAATAGAAATTTAATTGATATTTGCTCACAGAGCTCTTCGCGGAGTTGGCCTCTAACTAACTGGTGCGTAGCAAGAAATACTAATACTAGCGCACTTCAATTTATTTCAATAAGCAATCACGTAGTAAGCACTATGGCTTAGAATTTAGCTGCTAGCTGGTCAGGCGAACGTCGAACAGAATGACCGTGATCTGAGACTAAAAGCTCTCTCTCACACTAAGAGGTTTCTACCACTGGTTTAAATAGTACTTGGCTCTACTTCAAATTAGCATAAGCTGAAAACGCGCGCTTCTTCTGACGGGAAGTTGAAACTGAGAAGAGATAGAAAGATTTAAATTAAAATAAAACTTTGTTAGTTTAACTAAAACCTTACAGGTTTATTAAAATTTTTACTTGTATTAAGTTGTATTTTACTTTTTACTTATTTAAATCGGTACTTTGAACGAGGATTTTTATGTTTTACATTTGCTTAAGAGATAGAATTTTCAGCCTGTATGCTTGTTGTAAATTTTAGGGTTTTCAGCCTAACACATTTGCTGTTGCAAAACTTCAGAATTTTGTCGTTTTTGAAGAATTGTACTTCTAACTGCATTTACAAATCTCAAAACGCTCCGAACTGGCAATATATGCTCTTTATTCAAGGCTAAGTTGGTAGCAAAAAGGGGCAGTTTAGCCAGAAGGGCTGTTAATTTCGTTTTGGCATTTTGCGATGGTTGACTATAAACGGCGTTTCATTTTTCAAGTTGTTGCCACCGAATATTAGAGCCCTGGATCATATTTGAAGAAATTAAATAATGAAGAATCTGCATGAATGTATGTGTGTTTCTCGCATTGTAAAAAAAACACAGCACCTAGTGACATCAAATTTTGAATAAAATAGTCCTGCACTCGAATGTGGGCATCTGGAAGCCCAAATTTGGAATTTGGAATTTGTTAACTCAGAAGGGCTATTAATTTCGTTTTGGCATTTTGCGTCGAAAACTTTAAAAGTCTGAGTCACTTTTCAAATAGTTGCCACCATATATTATCGCCTTCTATTACATTTAAAAGAAATTAAATAATGAAGAATCTGCATAAATGTATGCATGTTTTTGGCACTGTGATAAAACAACGGTACCTAGAACCATCAAATTTTGAATAACGTACGTCTCCAAAGAATTTATGCAGCTGGAAGCCCGAATTTGGAATTCGGAATTTATTGTATTATCTATTTCATATTTTGTAAAGCATTTATGAGTTCTTGATTAAGAAACTCAACGATGTCAAAGCGAGCAATGGCAACACTGTACGGAGGAAAAAAAAACACACACACACATTTTTATTTCCAGCTCGCGAAATTGTGTATCGTAAATTCTAAAGATATGCTCTTTTTAAATTGTTTTGCGATATTGCTCTTGAATTGAATTTCATGGTTTAAATGCGAAGAACATGATATTTAATAAATAAAAGTAACACACAAAATTTTAAAAAACGCCCCTTTGGGCGTAATATAAAATATGAATGCTTTCATACTTTTTTTTAACTTTTTCTTTTTTATTATTATTAATTATTTCATATTTTGTGAAATTTTAATGAATTTTTTTATTAACAGACTTAACGATTTCAAAGCGAGCAATGGCAACACTGCATGGGTTAAAAAATAATTTTTTTCTCCAGCGCGTGCGACTCTGTATCGGAAATTCTAAAGATATGCTCTTTTTTAAATATTTCTTGATATTTCTGTTAAACTGAATTTTATGGTTTAAGTGCGAAGAATAAGATATTTAATAACTAAACTTAGCACGCAAAATGCTAAAAAAAGGCCCCTATGGGCATAATATAAAATTTGATAGATTTCAGTTTATGAAAATATTTAGCCAAATGCTGCTCTGTCATACTCATAGACTGTCGGGATCGGACACCTTTTCTTTTCACCTGAGTAAATGGGAGAAAATATATTTTTCACACATATATTTTCTCCCATTTACTCAGGTGAACAGGATCACAGATGACTTTTCACAGATGCCGACATTTAGCTTTAAGGAATTTGAAGAGAAACGAACAAAAATTTGAATAAATCAGATTGCCAAGAATCTGTTCACAGAAGAAATTTTTCCGTAAAATACTTTTTTCATAATAAAAATAAGAGAAGTAATGGGCAATTTGATCTTACAGTTAGAATTACAGTTTTTACTTAATATTATTTTTTGGTTAACCAGCTAACTATCTGTAAGCTGAATGAGCTGTTCACTTTGTTTAGTTTTTTGTTATCCTCTGTAAAGTTTACAATTATTTTATTATTGCTAAGTAGCAAATTGTATCATGTTTTTCATGTCAAATTGCACGTGTATAGATTATGTTAGTTATTAATAAAGATATTTGTCAGTGCTACCATTTGAATTTTCCAATCAATAATTAATGACCCCAGTTAGGGAAGAGAAGTTGATAGAGTTTAGTTCCGTCAAATCAGCATGAAGAAAATGCATTGAAAATCATTTTAACATTGCTATTTTCTATTGCTAAAGGTAAAAAAAAGCTTTAGCAAACATAAAATAATTTTAAAAAATTACGTAAAATCTTCAACTGCTGTAGAAATGTTTCAACATGGCTATTCTTCCTACAGAACATGAATTTAATATTAAGTAGATTTTAAAAATATTATTAATGATTTTACTTTGTTAAAAGCAAGAAAATTAGATTAAAGCAAATGCTAAGTGTAAAAAAATGTAAAAATTTTTATACTTATTATTATATTATTTATTTATAGTATTTCAATATTAAATGCTATTTTGACTGAATTATTTAAAAAATATTTTTTTAATTTTTTGAAAGTTAAAAAACTTTATATGAATTATTTTTCTGGGCACAAAAAAATTTGAATGAAAGTTTTTGTATTAGTATTTAAAATAACTGAAGTTGATTACTATAAAATATGCATATATAATAAACTTGGATAGTATATAGGAGCGCTTATTTGCTGTTCTGCCTTAGGTGAAAAAATACCTAGGTACGGCTCTTACCATGCCGTAATCCAACAAATCCCTTGACTCATTGTCAGGAGGATGGAAGGAAAAATAGTTTACAAAGGTTTATTCATTGTAGCAAAATCGAGAGTTTCTTCATTCGATACAGATTTGAAACTAAAAAAAAATTTCAGCATCATCTAACTAACATATGCCTTTTCAGCAGTAGGCAGGTATCTTACTCAGCATTAAAGAAGTAGAATGAGGACTCAGTTAACATAATATGAAGTCACCGTATTCTTTCATGCTTCCGGAATGGTCACTTTCCTTGTTTCTGTGAGGCGAGAAATTACAGAAAGAAAGCCTAAGCTTAAAAATTTTCTCAGCAAATTAAAATGAGAGTAGGGAATAGAAGCTCATTCTGACACAAAAGCGATGAAGGAATTAAAAAACCAAACTGTACGACTTTCTATAGCTTAGGGTCTTTTATTCCAGTTTCGAAATTCCACTGTACATTTAATACTGAAAACTAGAGAGGTTCAAACTATGTCAATAAGTTCGAGAAATTGACATTACTCTAAAACAGTAATTTAATTTATAAGGCATTTCCTTCTTTCTTTCCACATGCCTTCGGGGTGTAATTGGTTGCATACTCGACGCATATTCGAGAGGTCCAGAGTTCGAATCCCGGGGAGGTCACTGCTTTCACGTCTCCTTACTTCAAAATAACGTAATGACTCTACAAATTCTTTGGCATGAAGACAAAAATTTACTGTTTAAGCATTCCATACTAAGAATTTCGACTTCCTTAATTAATTTTTCTCAATAGTGAGTAGTCACAATATTTCTTTCCATAAACATTTACATTAACAACACCAAATTATTCATTTTTATTTAATTTTAAAATAGAGCAAAGATACATAGGGTTAATTTACTTATTTATATTAATATAGTAAAAACAGGCACATAATAATTTTCATTGTGAAATATATATTTTACATTCATAACCACAATATTTCCACTTTAAAATCCTCCTTCTGCTTCAGACGTACAAAAGTGAAAGCTGAAAGCAAATCGTAGCAAGTCCAACAATGATCTTGGTATTTGACGGGCAAAATTTAGGCTTACATTCAACAGTAAACACCCGAATCTTTTATCTTTAGACATTACTCAGTTAAACAGTCGAGCTAACGCCAAACTACAGTCAGGAAAGTTAATGCATGAGTGACTCAACTTCCTTTAAAATTTAACTTAACATCCTTTAAATTTTTAATAATACCAAACATTATTTATTCAGGATATCAACCGGGCAGTAAGATGATAAATTGTGGAAAATTGTAATAAACTGATAAGAATCAAAGCATTATCTCTATGGATGTCAAATGCAATCCATTGTCTTCATATCCATAGTCAGTGGAGATTTATTTTGAATCTAAATGATTTTTGCCTAGTTATGATTAAATGACTTCTTTAGAGACATATGCCTGTTTTACAATCATTTAATTGGAAGATTTAACTTGAAAAATGTGGTTCGATTGTAAAATATTTTAGGCAGTTCAAAACGTATATCGAATTTTTAAAAATGATATCCAGAATCGGTCTATAAGTGGAAAAACAAAATAAAAGGAACTGCCATGTTCTAAGAGCTATCTCAATAAAATAAGTGAAAACACTGCGAGCATAAAAAGAAAAGATTTTGTAACTAAACTAAATATACATAAAATTACTCAGATAACGATATAGCCAAGAACAACTCATAACACTGCTTTAATGAGAAAGAAATCTAATTTTCCAAAATTTCTCATTTCTTAATAATTCTTTTACATGCGCAGTTTGTCTTCTCTTCATTTCAACTAAAATTTATTCATTGATGCCATAAAAACAATTAATTAGCAGTCATTAAATATACTCATGAGATTTACACTAAGAATTATTAAAATTGTAAGATTAAAAAGGAATCGGAATCTGATTTTGGTATGCAGTTTTATTTTAACATCTGAGACAATAATAAGGTAAGCAGCTACGATAGGCCCTCCAGTTCGTTTACTTTTTTCTTAAAATGACCTTTGATGATGGCAAAGCCAAATGGTGGGAAAGGAATTCTGCGTGATATTATTTCATCATAAATTAACGCTATATGGAGACTTGTGCACTTATTAAATCATGAAAGGGCTGAGTTATCCAAGACGTAGCTGTGCATTCTTTTCACTGGATCACAGGCGGCGAAATTTTCAACAAATATTTTCCTCAAATACTTTACATTTTTTCAAGACACGAAATCCGTTTACCGAAAGCAATGGAATCCTCCTCGAGATATTTAAAAGTGAGTTTAGCCAATTTATTCCGGCAAAGAATTCGGGCGAATAGCATTTAGATCTAAGATTTATTTGCATATCAAATGATCTCTGTTCCAATTCACTTTGAAGTAAAAGCTTTATAAAGAAGCCTAATTAATTCCCATCCTTTAGCAGATAGCAGACTAGGCCCCTCATCCGTGTTGTAAAGGCGCTGGGACATGCCTTTTAAAATGCGGGAAGGGGAAGGAGAAGATAAGAAGAAGGGATTAAAAGAAATGGGGGATCATCTTCTTTACGGTGCAGGCGCTAGGCTTTTGCCGCCCGATGCAAACTCTGTGTGATGTAAATTCTGCCGCCAGTCTGAGTTTAAAAGTTTTGCCGCCTGTAAAATCTGTCGACCGGTGCGACTCCTCAGTTACATCGTCTCTGGCGCCGTTTTTACTTCTGTGCCAATTTAGAGCTGTCTTGTAAAAAGAATGAAAGATGCGTTTTCGATTTCTGATAAAAGTAAATTCTTTAGAGAATTTGAGGAAAAGTTATGCTTATTTTCGTAAGCAAAATGAAAGAACAGAAATGCGTAAGGGATGACTTTTCTTAATAAGGCACAAATTAAGTTGTTTAGAATTTTATGTACAGAATACCTTATGTACTGTCTATGAAAAGTTGCAAATTCTTCTCCCCAAAATAAAAAACTTATAAATTATTTAAATTTTCAAGTTTTCGACAGCAATGTATTAACTCACATTAAATAAATACCAATAATTTAATCAAACGAATGAAAAATTAACCAAGCAGAATTGTTCGTTAATTTTAAATAATTAAAATTTTTAGGCTAGGTAAGAGGAAAGCAACAGGCGCTACAACAAAAGAAAAAAGACCTTGGGGAAAGCACATATTGAAATTCTAAATAAATGCCCTGTTTCAATATTATTTTAAACAGCGCAAGGTTTTATAAAGCTGATTTTGGATTCCCAGGAACTTAAATGAAAAAAGTCATTTCTCTATTTAACAGCGCGATTATTGATTAATTATACCTACTCGTGTTAGCTATGTCCAGTATCTGAGATAACTAAAATTTTTCAAGACACTAACTCAGCTGCTTATTAACGTCAACGTTATCGCAAAACTAACAGAGATAAAAATGTTACAAAAGCAGCGAGACATAACGTATTGAAGCCAAAACTAGCATGAAATATTACCAGCTTGATTTTAATTAACTTCCACTCAGGAAGTTCAGATGTAATTTAAAAGAAATAAATAAATGATAAAATAAACAAATTGCCCGAGCTCACAGCAGCGCAGCTTCTATAGCGAATCGTCCGAGACGGACAGCGCGTTTAAAAAACGTGTATCGATTCCTAGAGGGAAAACGAATTCAGGGTTCCAGAGGAGACGGACCACCCCTGTAGCAACCATTAAGAAACCTGTAATCGGCGAGCATCATAGGCGGGTTGCTGGAAAACGAATCCCGAAATGCGCCAAAATGAAAAACCGCCAAAAGTGGCGAGGTTCTAATGAGGCGAACGAATGGGGGAAAGATGAAAAGTTCATCACCTCGTTAATAAGGAGATAAAAGAGGTTGCCAAACTTCTTTCGAGCGCCAGAAAAACCTAAGAATAATGTTTGTCTCCCGGTAAAGGAGTAAGGAATTAAGGCACCTGCGCTCGTCTGTCAGAATGCAGCTGCTGTCGACTAATCGCTTTTATGTCCCACCACAAATCAACTCGCTCCCTCGGATGAGTCAATTTCTTCGAATTTCTGAGCCGGCTTTAAAAAATGGCATCTATTTCGCTTCCGCAATAACGGCTAGATCCCGGGATTATGGGAACGAAGGAAGTCCATTATCACAAATCTGTTAACACTCCCGAAACTGCCGCACAGCGGAAGTCTCTATTTGACGATCCACCGTTACTTCGACTACATACTGTTGTGTACATTTGGAATTCCTTAATTTCAATCACAACAGCATTCGTAGTTTTAAACAATCAAGCAATTCGGAGTGATAACTTTTGAAGTTTCTTCTGGCACGCTGTTAATTAATTTGTGATGTAGCGTATTTATAATATAGGAGGATTTTCGTTTAGAATTTATTGTCTTAATATTCAGTGATGAAAATCATAATAATAGTACGACAGTAAAAATGCAGACTGAAAAACTAATAGTTTGTTAATAAACGCAATATGCACGCGCTGTATACACACACTGTTCACACCCGCATACTTATATACGCACACACTCACATATGTAATATGTAATATATTTATTTACATAAACCGTGCGTGTCCAGAAAAGTGGTTGTCGTACACATATTCTTTCAATAATAAAAGTGCCTTGAATAAAGTATTTCATGTTTTGGCATTTTTAGCCCAAAAGGCGTTAGCCCAGAAGGGCTATTAATTTCGTTTTGGCATTTTGCATTGAAAACTTTAAATGCCGGTTCCCTTTTCAAAGTGTTGCCGCGAAATATTGTAGCCCTGTATTATAATTAAAGAAATTAAACAATGAAGAATCCGCATAAATGTATATCTTGCATTGTGATAAAGCGACGGTACCTAGAGCCATCTAATTATTAATAATGAATGTTTCCATCGAATATGAGCATCTGAAAGCCCAAATTTGGAATTTAGATTTTGTTTTATTATCTATTTCATATTTTGTAAAACTTTAACGAATTTTTGATTAACAAACTCAACGATTTCAAAGCGAGCAATGGCAACACTGTAGGGGGGGGGAAATTATTTCCAACGCGCGAGATTGTATATCGGAAATTCTAAAGGTATGCTCATTCTAAAATTATTTTGCGATATTGCTCTTGAACTGAATTTTATGGTTTAAGTTCGAAGAACATGATATTTAATAAATAAGGACAACCCACAAAACGTTAAAAAAACGCCCCTTTGGACGTAATGTAAAATCTGGAAGCTTTCAGAATTTTTTTTAAATTAAAAAAAAATATTAAAATTACGAAATCCAATTGCGAAAAGTCATGGCAATTGTAGAATTCTAAAAGCTATTCCAACATTATTTTTATTGCGAGTGACAGTTTATTATTACCCTTCGTAAAGTAAGGTTTTCATGTTTTCGGTACAACACACGAAATACCTATGTCAGATTTATAATAGCTAGCGGATACAAATTTTGCTTATAAACAATCACTCTAATTTTACCTGAATTTATGCAGGAGTAACAATAAAATATTAATTTTTATGAAAATTAATTACCTTGTTTTTCGGGTCGTAATACTCAATTCAAAATTTTAAAACACATTTTTTTAACACTCTTAGTTTCATATACGTATTACCTAATTATAAGCCATAAGACGCATCCCAAATTTATACCAATTTTTCTTTCACTATCTTCTGTACAAGTTCAATCAAATTCCTTTCCCCTTTCTCTCAAGGACAGGAATTTCTCCTGCCAATCTGTGATATATTATTGTAATATTAAGAATAAGATTTTAAAGAGTACCGTTATTTAAATTCTCTTAAGTAATAAGTTTGACGATTTTAAACGTAGATACTATTTTTTTCAATGTTTTACAAGAACAAAATCTATGTACTTACTAAACAGAAGCATGATTTTGTTTTAAAATTCAGCGAATATTGCAACAGAAAAAAAATCTTTATGCGTTTATTTTTCTTAACGGTAGATGCATAAGTTATTTATTTAGGCATAAGTTATTTATTTAGGCATAAGTTATTTATTTAGTTATTATTTATTATTATATAGTTATTTATTTTAGGCACGAGTTCATTTTGCATGCAAAAAGGCTTCTAACCAACTAAAATGCAATATAAAAGCATATTTTGGGTCATATTCATTCTTAAATTTGCAGGTTTTGCTACGTACTCATGCGTATAAAAATTCCCACATATAAGATAATTAAGAAAACATAAAAGGGCCTTTGAATTTTTTAAAAAGCAATGATATGTTTAAAATCTTGAGAGGTTTATGGCTCACAATTAATACATCAGACCTTGCAGTAATTATATTAGGACGCGACAGCTGTTTCTCAGTCTATCTATCTATCTGCCTGTATATATAGGGGGATTATAATTAAAGTTCCACTTTCAAAAGGCTCTAAAAAAAGAACCGCCTTGAGGAGCAATGGGAATTTGTCTGGCGAAAGGAAAAAAATTAGTTCAAAATTTTATCTATAGATGACGCTGTACATGTCACAATATATTGTGTCATTATATGTCATAATATGCTATATCATAATATCCTGAAGGGACGCGGCTGTCGTCCAATGTCTACCAAGACTCACGGAAGATAATTCGCAAATTCATTTCACATGAGATCTGGCAGAAGGAGGACTTCACTTCCTTTGACGCAGCGAAAGATGTGGCTATAGCTTTGCAAGAAGAGACAAGATGTGGTAATGTGAATGTGCCGCTCAAGGAGAAATGCCCGCTCAAGTTATGTCTATCAGCGCGGTTCATAATATTATACGAAATACTCTGTATGTTATCCATTCAAAATTACTCATGTTCAGCAGTTGCTTCATGCTGACCTGTCAGTACAAGAAACTCTCGCTCTACAATTTCTTGCTCGGGTGGAAGTGGACAACGCCTGGTCCCGGATGGTGTTGGTGCATTTGATTATGGCAAAGCACTCGAGGGCTATCGACGTAAAGGGGATGCCTTCGTGGAAGGCTTTCTAAGGAAACTGGCACATATACACGTTACACATAGGGAAAACTACAAAAACACCCATATAGCCAGCCCCGTTCACGGGATTCGAACCTCGGACAGAACCACCAGTGTTCAGAGGCCTTCCGCTCGGCCGTTGGTGGGCTGCCTGGTCATGGAACATTTTATGGACAGATGAAGCCCATTTCAATTTCAAGAGTTCCTTGATTTTCAAAAAGGCAGAACATTGCAGACAGACTAGAGCTGCATCCACACCCATTAATGTCCCGAATGTCTTCAAGCCAGATGAAACACAATCATCATTCCTGTGAGAGCTTCACAAGCAGAACCCGATCCTTCCCTGACAGAGTCATTACGAACTTCTCATACTTAGGATAACGGGAAATGCATGTACTTTGAGTTTTTTTTTAAATCTAATATGAGATGCGAATGCCATATCTTTTAATTAGCATATCATGACAAGCACGGCGTCATCTATTGATAAACTGTTGAACTATTTTGTTTCCTTTCACTAGACAAATTCCCATCGTTTCATGTGTATTCATATCAAATTTTACGTCATCATGATTAACATATGACATAATATATATATATATATATATATATATATATATATATATTGTAGACAAAAACGTAAGAAACTTAGAACCTAATTGACAATGACATGAAAAAAGTAAAATCAAACCAGTATAATGACGAAATTTTCCCCCAAATAAATCAACTAATTATTTTCAAACCAGACGAATTTTCGAAAGCAATATAAATATAATATGTATACATATTTATAGGGTGTCTCAATACCAGAGTTTCAGAGTAACTGACTTGTAGGAGAATCAAGGTAGACCCAGATGAGTCGGAATCATATACCAATGCAAGCTTTCCCAACGTGGTGAAAGGTATTGGTATGAACGTTCTCTCGGGGAAGCTTCATGTCAGCATGGGGGCAGAGATATTAGGATGGGTGGTTATACGAAAGCGGAGTTAGCCGATATACATCCGGTATACGGGGCTGCGTAGAGTAATGGACAAGACGAGTAGCGATTACACAAGGAACGGTATCTGATGAGGCGTGCTGCTAGCCATAAACCTTTTGTACGCCTGCACCAGAGGTTAGCTGAAACGGGTTCCTTTTAGAGAGCAAGCATGAGTCGGCAGCGATCGTTACGAACTCTGAACATCGAAGAGATTGTGCTACGTCATAGACAGAGTACTCTAAGTTAGGAAAACGAGAGCTGCTATAGCGCAGGAAATTGGAGCTTTCAGGAGCAAACGCCTGCAAGATTCTTAGAGAAAGCGAAGTACATCCGGGAGCATGCGCCCCTCGTCCGGGTTCAATAGTTTCTGCAATAGTGTGCTACATACTTGATATTCCTCGCTGCTGTGTTGTTTAACGATAAGTCAGGCTTCATAATCTGCAGTTAACATATATCCCCTGTGTTGGCTTTGGTGAATAGCGATGCGAAATAAAGTCGTGTTGCACAGAGCCGTTTTGAAGTTAAGGTTTGGGCTGTTATTCTGTAGGTCACTTTATCGGACTTTATCTCTTGCCTCTTCGTCTAACTAATAGCAACTACTTGATATTTCTGGAGCATAATCTTTGGATGACGAACAGCTTTCTGCATCGATGCGAACTTCATTGTGGTTGTAGTACGATGGGTTCTACTCCTCTTTCAGGTTTAATGTTCCCAACCACCCACGTTACATTTGGCCAACAGTGGTGGTCTGGTGCACTGGCCTGCTCGATCGCCGAACTTATCATGCTTTGATTAGTTGTTCTTGAGTACATATGAGGATACTGGAGAATGGCATTACCGTTGACAGCAACAAGGAATGTGTTGCATACTTCTCAGTAGCTGCCGGTAAAGTCAAAGACTTGTACAAAATTTTCCGGAATATTTGGAAGTCCATGCATCGGAGGTGTAAGGCCTGCATTGCAGCTCGTGGAGGACACTTCGACCACCTTCTTTGACTTCAGTTATTTTTATGGATGACCATTTATTATTAAAAAGCATATTCACTAACGAGATGTCCTTTGCTGTTTCGTGTGTTCATTACAAGCATGTTCATATCATTTCCGACTCAACGGTGTTATGTGATTCCGAGCCATCTTGGTGCCCCTTATCCTCAATCTTTATATCCCTAGTATTGAGACATCCTCTATATATAAAGAAGCCCATTAAAACAAGCTAAAACTATAATATCTTTCAAGGTGAATTTAAATCTCCTACTTTCCTATCTACATACTACTACTGTCTTAAATATTTATAACAAGATGCCGTTCACCCTGTAAGGTTTATCTTAAGTTTATTAACAGTTATTTTAAGTTTTGTATCTTTCCTATCTTATTCTAATTTCAACTTACAATTTCCTGCCAGAATGTAAATTCAGAAACGCAGTTAATGCAAATGAGAAAGAGTACTATTTAAGTTGTGACTTCACCGACTTCAAGAAACAGAGTCCGATTCCCTGACTAGCACGCGTCTGCCTTTTGGCTACGTCTCTTTTAGCTGTTACTACGCTCGGCCATACCTTAGGCCCTTGCTTGGCTTCGCAGATTTAATTAATACTTAGGGGCCAACTAGTTAGATTCTGCTAGCTCAGGCTATACCTTTTTTTAGTTTAAATTATTATTATTTTAAGTTCTAGCCCGAGTGGAGGCTTTGTGTAAAGTTCCAAGTAGGAACTAATCACAAATATACTGAAAAATAAAGGGTTTTAAACCTCCCTTAAGTCTTACGTGTTCTGTTCACACACTTAAGCGATTATTCGCTTGTTCGTGTTCGTGGGGTTCTAAGTTAGAACTTTAGATTTAAATAGAAATACCCCACAACCCTTTTTTTTAAAATTTCTAACAAATCATTCAAAAATTGGTAGGCCTACAGCATGAATACGTAATATAAGTATTCATTTACTTCATTTAACTAGCATTTTTGAAATTTACTTGTTATACTGGACACGGCATTATAATGTTTTTCAGAAGCCGCTGTAGTCTAAAAAGGCGATATTTAGATACTGCTTTAAAAAAATCATAAAATGAAATGGCCGACAAAGGAACTCCATTACGCAAGTATTTAATAATCTTTCAAATTAATACAAAAGGACAATTATTACATGAAATGACGTTGTCTTGAATATACGGTTGATAGTCCATCCTACTGTTCTGCAAGCAGTTTTTAGATGTGCAGTGTTTGGCGTCCATAACTCTGATCCGAGCCAAATGAAAAATTATTTTTCTTCTATTTTATTGTACTTTCAATGACCTACTCTCACATTATCAATATTTCTTTCAGAAATTAATTTTCCTCCTCATTGTTTGAATTCCTTTTTAACTATGTTTGCTAACTTTTAGAGACGTTTCTTTTTTGCAATATTTCATTGAAAGCGATAAGAAGCACAGCGGTCAGTATACTAAATGTGTTTACAAAATTGTAATACTTTGCTTAAGTAGCTTTTCAAAAACGCATGTAACAAATCCTTAAAACAAATTTAAAGTCTGTATAGGCATTAGGTTATATCAATGCTGGAAACTGAAACATATTAAACGCCATCGCCGTGGTTCGAACTCCAGATGTCCCGAATACGCATTGAGCGTGTTTTCAATTACACCATTAAGTCATGCGGAAAGGAAACAGAAAATACCTTATGCTCCCCCTTTTTAAAGGACGATTGGGAATTAGGCGGCCCATTAAAGAAATTCTGGTGGTAACGAACTATCGTCCACCACATTTAAGCAAGGGCGCCAATTGTGGAATCTTTTTAGAATTTTTTGAAGCAAGGAAATCGAAAAAATCCGCAATGCCCTCGACGAGATTCGAACTCTGAACTTGAATTAAAAAGAGAAAAAATACCGTATAAGTTTTTCACTAGTTATTCCGGAGGAAAAGAAAAAAAAAAGAAACAGAGGAACACTTAACTTAAATGTCCATTCTTGGCCTGTAAAGAGGACCTGCTCTTGTATTGAAGAGATAATTTTCAATATTTTTTTTTATTGCGAATAACTCTGATTTCTTTCATGAAGCTTCGGAAAAACCTTTTGTCCTCATTCGAATTATGACCCAAATGAATTTCGTGATTTTAAATTGCATAATTTAAAAATTTCTATTCTAAGTGACTGCTTAATTTCAAGATTTAAAATACAAAAGGCTAGCTTTATAGCGTTTTAGCAATCTATATTCTAATATGGAAGCTTTTTGGTCCAAATCTAAACTGAGATTTTCCTTATTATTTTGTAGAATCGTTCTCGAGCATTACGCAAGTAAATCGTCTCAAAAAAGAATCATCGCATCTAAGTTTTATCACTTGCTATTAGCTTTAAGAATTTTGAAGATTTTAACAAAACACATGCGTTCAGAAAACAGTAATAATTAAGAAATTTTTTTTAAATGTTTTGTGAAAATTTAAGACTAGAATATGTCTTTAAATATATCTTTCCAAGTGAGTTTTGCCAGCATTTGCTTTCCAAACAGTGGCATTTTATGCAAATGTCACGCCGCTTAACTAATCTCATTAAATGTCATCAAATCATCGTCAACTAGGTGAGATATGGCAGCCACTTGCGTAATCAATTCTGGAGGGAAATTGTAGCGCAGTGGCGCTTAGTGGGTTATTTATCCAATGGTAATTGTAAGTTATAATATCATATATGGTCAAAATCATCCAAATATTCAGTGATGGAATTTCAGAACTTCATATCATTTGTAATATAATAATTATCCAGTGATAGAGATTGAATATTAATTGCAGGGACTAAATTTATGTTTATTTAAAATACTCAACTTGAGTATTATTTACAAATCTCCATCGATTCTTGATTAAACTAAAAATGTTCTTTGAGTGTTAGAATAATTTGACTTCATAACCAAACAAGCTGAAATGATTTCTTTATGTATTAAGTACAACAGTCGTTAAATATCTCATTTAACTGTCAAACAAGACTCAGTAAAGACAAAATGTTTTGGTAAGATGCTTAATTAACAACAGATAGGCTTAATTTTTTAAAGGAGTATTCTATATAAGATTCTACAGATTACTATAGATAATAGAAGGAAAAACATTTTCTCCTGATTGTAAATGGAAACTGAAGTGCAAGGAAAAGATTGACTGTACTCATCTGTTTTAACACATGAAGAGCATTTTTATATTACACAACATAGTGTAAGGTTATTTTGAAGTTAAGAAAGGTGCATTCTATGTAAGATTTTTTTTATCGTGTACTTTTATTTTCTAGGATCTCTGTATCACATCCGATAACACATTCATGTCCAAATTTATTTTACTTATCCAGAAGTAAGGATATTCCATGAAACATCCAATCTATATAATCCATTTTTTTCAGGGAGTGCGTGAAAGAAAAGTTTAATTAGCATTACCCAATCAAAAGTGATCAAATGGTTTCTGCTGTACAAATCATGGCGTTACATCATCTTATGATGAATTAATAAATTAATATCTTAATAGATTTCTACAAGACAGTGTTTGATTTCAATGTGTTGGGACTGAAACTATTTGTTATGGATAAGTGGTCTCCTAAGTATTGTTGGGAGAACCTGTGAAGTGGCGAATCATCGGCCGTTTAGAAGCAGTGTAGATAATCATGGAAGCAATGAAATGTGTGAATATTTCAAGACAGATAGTCTCTACGCTATGAAAACAATTTCAGAACTGTGGAACTGTTGTAAAGAGGTTTGGACAAGATCGTAAACGAATAACAACTGCTTTTCAAGATCTACATCTCGTAATAACTGCCCGTAGTAACAACAAGTCTACTGTTCGGCAATCAAGTTCACAGATTGCAGCCGCCACTAGAATTATTGTATCAAAACAACCTGTATACACAAGGCTGAATGAAAAAGGTCTTTATACCAAAAAGGCCAAGGGTATGTGTTTCACTGTCTTTGTAACAAAAGAGGGATCGGGAGTGAACACCAACAGTCTCATGTTCCTTTTGCTCGGGAGCGAGGTTTAGTTTAATAAGTGATTCTAAATATGTTTACAGCTGGAGGGAGTAGAAACGCTAAATATTCCTTCGAACATTCGTTTCAGTAATGCATGTGTGATGATATGGGAAGGAATAATGATAGATGGACATACGCCCCTAAACGTTTTCAACAAAGGATATGTGATCGGCCAGAGATATCGGGATTTTGACTTAGAACCTTATCTAAGAATTTTCCGAGGTGCATAAGGATCTGGAACGATAATTCTCGACCATACTGGGAAAATCTCGTTGACAAATTCTTTGAAGTTAAAGACTGAGAGAATACGATGGCCAGGAAAATCTCCTGATAATCCAGTAGACAGCTTATGGGACTACCTTGAAAAAGCAGTTTGTACGGAGACATCCTCTTTCTAGAGATGTAAGTGCCTTGAAGGCTGCATTTACGAAGGATTGGAACTAATTCTCTAAATTGCGGTTAAAACGTTATTTCCAGCACTAAAACACGTTGTGATATGTGTATACAAGTCAGGGACGATCGTATTCCATATTAAATTCAAAGCCTTATTCCCCCCCCCCCGAGTTATTCTTTTTTTTTCTTTCTTTCTGAAATTGTAACATTTTATTACCATTTTTATTGTTTCTTGCTATCATATGTAGTGATCTTAAGTTTTTTACCTTGTACTTGTGCGCTGTTATGTATCATTTCACAAAAACTCATAA
The DNA here is from genome assembly GCA_000611955.2 of Stegodyphus mimosarum. Classification (NCBI taxonomy): domain Eukaryota; kingdom Metazoa; phylum Arthropoda; class Arachnida; order Araneae; family Eresidae; genus Stegodyphus; species Stegodyphus mimosarum. The sequence goes on along the minus strand of KK113577.1, from coordinate 300,256 downwards.
AATTATAGCTCATAGGGTCTGAGAAATCCATGATTTCATTCATGTAAAGATAATTTCGATTATGAATGTAGTTCTTAAATGGATTTTCATTTCAGAAGGAAAATTCATTCCATAAAGGAATAAAACTTATAAAGGACAGTTATTTCCTTTATAAATTTTATTCCTTTATGGAAACACTTTTCCTCTTCTCCAAGAACTGAAATTAATTTATTGGGGGATGATTTAGATTAAATGCAGAAGGAGTGTTTCTAGAGGCATGAGAAAACCCGTTTTCTTCAGTCCTTACCCTGATCGTACAATGGATCTAATAATCTCCTTAGGTAAACATAACTTTCGTCTTTTTTAAACGTTGTGATTCTACGAAAAAGAGCCAAAATGTATTTCGACAGTTTTTGAATCTGCAGAGCATGTTGTTGATTTAAAACGCAATAGTTTTCTGAAATCAAAAAAGTTATACAAAGACAGCATTTGATTATGCGACAATGAAAATTAAGGAGAATAAATTTATAGTAGTATAGATGTCTAAATATTTTTCTGATACTTTTTGTTGCTCTATTTATGTAATTTCTAAAAATATATCTGAGCAAAAATGTAGACAGGTTTGATTTTTTGTTAAAACTCTAATTCTGCTATGCAAAATAAAGAAGAGGAGGACATTTTTAGAAATGGTTTATAAATAGAGAGCGAAAGCGTACAGTGGAGTTGTAAGAAAGCGTAGTTCGTAAAATTTCCGGATTTCAAATCTTCTTAATTCTCCATTACAACTAAACACTACCAGAGGTTACCACTGACCTGACCTTCATGGGGAAGGTCTTACAGTGTTTTAAATCATCCCAGCAGACAATTTATTGAGTCTAATGGTAAACTACAGGGGCATACAGGGCCTCATATTAACATAGTCACAGGTAGTACATAATATTGAGATATTTATGCATAAAGATTGTACAAACAAAACATTTATGTTCAGACAAAGATAATGCGTTGTTCAAAACTTATTAACCAGATAACAATTGGGGATCAAAGTTTTATTTCTAAATTACGTAATATATCGTAATTTATCAAGTTATTTCTCCGTTCCTACTATTATGATAAGCACTAATACAAGCAGCAGATTTTATTGTTTGATTTTTTGACAGCCTGTTAAATGTGTTCAATCAATGATGTATGTTACTGTTGAAAATATCAAACATCTTTCGTTGACTGGATTTTTAATAAAGGAAGACATAACACCGATTCATGAACATATGGTTGCTGTCTATGGGGATAAAGCATCTTCCTTTCCTACTGTCAAAGTTTAGGTTTGGTTATTTGAATATGCCACACTACATGAGGAAGTCTATCTGTCTAAAGAGAGAATGCTTTAAAGGAAACTTGCTAGTATTCATGTTACACGCAAAGAAAACCATAAAAATCAACCAGCTTATTATTGATTCGAACCCATCCTAAACTACCAGTATTCAGCGGTCTTAATCACTCGGCCGCTGGTGAAACATGCTGCTGTAAAAATGTTTAGTCAGCGGAAAGTATTATTCGAAGGTAGTTCTAGAACAGGCCACAGGGTGTATGTGACTGACTACTCAAGAAATGTATTCTAAAGGTGTGATAAATATGCGACAGAAAATAGACGAATGACTGTTTCCCAGATTGTTACAAAAATAGGCATCAACCATAGATCGCTGGAAAATTTTCTGCATAAAATGCTGGAGATGCTGAAATTTTGAGCCTGATGACACGAATAAAAATCTTTAATCCAGGATGTTGACAGTAGACGAAACTTCGCTTCTCCACTGTGACCCAGAAACAGAATAAGATAGCATAGTGTAAAAACAGAGTGTATCTCTTCCAGCACGCAAGATCAAAAACGTCGAAATCTGCAACGAAGATTCTGTGCGCCATTCCTTGGAAAGAAGAGGGACGAATGCTTATTGATTATACGTCACTATATTACACGGTAGTAGGCGTTTATTATGTTAACCTGTTGAATCGCTTCATAAAGCTTTAAAAGTAAAACGCCATAGCAAACTGAGGAGAAAAGTATTGCACCGCAACGCTGCAACACACCAGGCTCAGATTTCTCTCATTTTATAATGAGGGAAGTCAGGGAATTCAGCAATGCGAATTTCAGCTTTTCAACAATTAACTTTATTAATTCTCACCCCTATTTTCTGTTCGAATCCAACATCTAAGGGACCGCTTATCAGGACTGAGTATTATGTGTGTGTTCTTTGCAGACATTGTGAAATATTTACCAGGGTGTTTCTTCTCAGGTCCTGAACTGGAACAGTGAGCTGATGAAATGTAAGCTTTGTTCTGATGTAACTGCTGGGCTGGATAATAACTGCACGTGAAGGGATTTGAAATCCTCTTTTATTAAATCACTATTAATTACAAACTTCCCAACTCGGGAGAGATACAGAAAGTAAAAGACCACACTTGGGTCGAACTTAACAATCAAATAAACTTAAATAAATTTAAATAGAACTTAAATCGAACTTTGCTCACAGAGCGATTCGCGGAGATTGGCCTCTACCTGAAAGGGTGCGTAGCAAGATATACTAATACTAGCGCACTTCAAATTGTTTTACAATGCAATCACGTAGTAAGCACTATGGCTTATAAATTTAAACTGCTAGCTGGTCAGGCGAACGTTGAGCAGAGTGACCGTGGTCTGAGACTAAGCTCTCTCACACTAAGAGGTTTCTACCTCTGGCTTAAATAGTACTTGGCCGTACTTCGAAATTAGCATAAGCTGAAACCGCGCGCTTCTTCTGACGGGAAGTTGAAACAGAGAGGAGATAGACAGATTTAAATTAAAATAAAACTTGGTTAGTTTAACTAAAACCTTACACGCTGTCCTAAGTGCATTGAAGTCAAGAGGAGCTCTGTAGAATACAGAGAAAATAATTTATCTTGTATAAGGGTGTTAGGTTTAAAATCTAACGAAATCAGTAGAAAGGGCCCCCAAGGTATCATCTGTATCTATTTTCAAGGCCGATATATCGTACAGGTGAGCATGCTATAAGTAATAAGCAGTCATCAGTTAAAATAAATGACAATTTGAAATTAACGTATTCAAAGTGCTAATTTTGCATCAATTTTATGAAACTGGGAAAGAACTAAACCATAAATAAGTTAGTTTTTGTTAGGAAAGGAAAGTTTTATACCTCCATAAACTTCTAGATTATAATGAGAAAAAAATTGTAATCTAAATACTCTAAATTATTTCATTCATACTGACAACCTGAAGTGAAAATACATGCAAGTTTGAGTCGTGAAACGGATAATGATTCTGTAACGATTTGGGCTAGTTTATCTGCACTGTTATCTATTTTTTATCACAATAATGAATATACGGGCCTTTGTGAAGTAGCTAAATTGACTTACTTCAAATGAAGGTGTTCGGTACGGAGAAAAATGCATGTTTTAGCATTGTAGTGTATATATGGATGAAATGTCAAAAGGTAATATTCAGCAGTATTATATTGATATTATATTGATTATATAATATTTGTTTCAGTAGTATTATATTGAAGATTTTTCTTGGCTTTGGAGCTTTCCTAGCCTGAACTCAGCAGAACATGTATAGATTTTCCTATCACCGTTATTTTCTAATGTGGTGATCAGATTTTGACAACTGTATAGCAGCAGTAACTCACGCATAGTAGAGCATTTCCTTACCGAGATGGTATATTAATTTCAATGTCTCGAATTTAAATTAAGTTATTTAAGTGATTTAGACAATATCTTGTAATCTCGTGCCCCTATAAATTTTTATATTTTTTCTATATGACATTATCTAAACGTGAATGAAAATCAAATTAATGTTGTAAAATTTCGTTTTTACATAATAATGCGACTATGTTTGACTCTTTTATTCCAATATGCATCCTTTCTAAAAACCCCTTGCAAACTGCAAAGTGCTTCATTATTTTACTACGTACTATATATGCACTCTATATGAAAATCAACTTGAAAATGCAATAAAAATGCTTCCGAAAAATAAGCAATGTAATATCCCAGTGGGAAAAAAACAATAATTTTAAAGTTATTAAACAAGTATTTTATAATTACAGTTATGATTGAATAATAACAGACTTAATATTAATTCACGACAAGCACTACTTTGTAATTTAAACAAAGTCAAAATTAAAATGCAATATTACAATAGCTTATGACATGAAATGTAACAAAAATAGCTAGTGTGATATTTGTACAGAAATGTGCATCACTTCAAATACATGACGTGACAAAGAAAAGTCAGTTGTCCACTTAAATCAGCTAATCATAATTAACAAATTCATGTCCTTTTTCTCTGATGATTTTTGGCTGTTGAGCAATATTGCATGATAATGTTTCTTCTAATTGCCCAACATAAAAGCATTAGCTCATGTACGCAAGTTTCATGTTTGCATTTCCTTAGATTTCGCTGTTCTCATGAAACGCTAACTACTGTTAGCCTGATGTTTAACGTTGTGCAATTTAAACAATGCATTCAGCTGGGTGATCAGTCGATTAAAGTCCATGGGTACGCCCTAATATTGACTTTTGCTTTATTTGCTTTATTATAACTGTAACTGTAGAGCGCATTAAGAAATTAGAAATTAGGAAGCAAGTTAAATAAGTAAAAGGGTAATTTCTACAGTTACAGTTTCACCTACTTAATTCTACAAGTAACTAAAATAATGATTTCTATGATCGAATGCGTAAGTAAGAGGTCATCAATATCAGACCTTTTTTGCTTTTGAGAACAAAATTCACCAAAGTTTAAATATTTTAAAGGAAAAAGATCAAATGTTTATCGTATTGTAGAAACATTAGGATTTTGATGCAAGAGAGATGAAAAATTGAGCAACGTCCTCGCCGGGACTCGAACCACAGACCTCTCGAATATGCGCCGAGCGTGCTGACCACTACACCACGAAGGCGTGCGAAGAAGGCGGGAGAAATATCTTATATACTCCCCCCTTTAAAGGGGGACTGGGGATTAGGGGACCCAGTCGCCAAATCCTGGTCGTGGAAAATCATTATCCACCAGCTTTCTTAGTTCGGGCACTACTGTAGAGACATTAGGATTTTTGATGCAAGAGAGATGAAAAATTGAGCAACGCCCTCTCTGGGAATCGAACCACCGACTTCTCGAATACGCGTCGAACGTGCTGACCACTACACCACGAAGGCATGCGAAGAAGGCGGGAGAAATACCTTATAGTATAACAAATGATAGCTCACCAGAACGCATTTCGAAAGAAAGCAATTCTTCTGCGATGCTTTAATGAACTGAATTTTACATGCTCATATTTATGGAGTTCATATTATTATTTTTTTCTTAAAATGAAATTTAGATTTTAAGTACTTTTATTAATATTTACAGCTAAATCATTAATTAAACTTGGACACTTTAGCAATATGTTTGTCCAGTTTTGGCAATGTTAAGTCTTCAAAAATGCTATTATTGCAAAGTTAGAAAGGCACGCCTGATAAATGAAGTTAAAACAGCTATCAGGAAAAAACTGCTCACCAGTTTCGAAAATGCAATTGGAAGTCTTCTCGTTCCCGAAGATGGGATCCCAGGTTCGAATCTTATTCGAAAACCATATCTTTACAAAATAAGTAGGAAATTTAACCACACTTGTTCCACCGTCAACTACTATTATGTTACTACAAAGCAACTAGACTTTCAAACCTAAGCTCGAGCTCGAAACATGATACATGTTAAGCAGACAGGACTTTGCCCACCTCCGTCTTCTTAAGAATAAGTTTTCCTTCTTTAGATTCGCTTGCTTTGAATATTTATTTATTTATTTATTAATACTATTTATTATTATTTTGACGTACTTCTTTATTTTGCTACTAAAATAAGAACGATGAAGAAAACGCGCTGAAATGTTTCTTCATAATTAAAAGCTCTTTTCAACAGCTCTGCATTCCTTTACGTTGCAAAAGTGAGTGCGCAAATATTCAAAATTTAGCAAGAAATTTTGAAATATTTTCTGAAAATATTTAGAATGCAAATCTTTATTTTCCTGTAAAAATAATCATAGCATATTATATAAGCAAGCATAAATATTTCCTTAAATACTTGCTCTGTAGAAATCGCAAATTAACAATCCGTAAAACATGCAGTAAAAGAGAGCGGGGTGAAAAAAAACGTAACATTTCATTAACTCTCGTGTCCATTAGGAAATAAACTGTTTTCTACTTAATAAGCTTTTCTGTCTATGAAAAGACTGCGTCCTATATTAAAACCTTATCTCACCTTTTCTGCTATCAGATCAGACATTAATCACCGACACGTGACTGTAATTAGCATAATTAAACATTTCTGGACTAAAAACATCCGCCCTTCCACAAAGACAAGCTGTAATTGAGTCACGTGCAAAAAGAAGTGTTTGATTGAGTGATGTTCCTCTCACTTGGCACAAAATTGATTAAAAAATAGCTGATTCCTTGTTAAATAAAAATGGAGGTTAAAAATGTCGATGAATGTAATTTAGACCAAAAAAGCTAAAACGAAAAATACTTTCGTTCTTAATGTGCATCAATAGGAAGTGCTTTTTCATTAAGATTCCTAATTTATTTAGATGAATTTGCATTTAAACATTGAATCTAGGTAAATGCCAGGTGTAATCAAATACATTGCTGCCAGGTGTAATCAAATACATTGCTGCCAGGTGTAATCAAATACATTTAATCTAAATGACAGAAACTTTGATTAAAATTCTTGTAATAAAGAAAAGAAATAAAATAACTAATCGCTTTACAAAGGGAGAACCTTAAGTTAAAAATTTTTAGCAATATATGAAACAAGATAGTGCAAGAAATACTTTAAACAACGGATTAAATAACCTTCACAGCGATGCTTTCTGATTTTCATATCTCTGTGTCAACTGTGCTGTACTAACTACAAGGTACGTTAGGGAAGTACTTACAAGAGTAAGTTTTGTTGCAAAGAGTAAAAAATCATTTCAAGAATTGATTCAGGAAGACCTGATAGGAAAATTGTCAGTATTTTTTCTATATTAATCGCAACGAACGGGTTGGCTCTACGAATTTTTCTTGATTTCTTCTCGCGTGTAGCGTATATACAAACCGTACAGTACATTAAATATTATTCTGTTAGTGTGTCTCCACGAAGACATCCCTCCCTTTAGGCAGGTGGCTCTTGTATATTTTGCCTCTTGAAGTTAGAAAAAAAAAGAATTCGTATTTATGCGCATTTTGATTTTTTGAAACTAAATTTTCTAACTTGTAACCAAATTTTCATAGTCATTTATCTCTGATTTTGCTTTGTGATTTACCATTTAGGAATTTTTACTGGGAAAGTTATCAGAATGAAACATTTTAATATGGAAGACACCTAGTTTTCATAATTTTTTTGTCATTATTTTAGCAAATGTAATTTTCTTCTTTTGATTTCTTTCGACTATTCTAACTCGGAGTGAGACATATTTCAAGAGAATTAGTTCAAAATTTCTGACTAGACAACTTTCAGGAAAATAAAATAGTTGAAATACCATTGCAGAGGAAAAAAAATTTAGCATTTCACACTTAAAAATTCATTTATAAATGTGGTCAGAATATAACCTCCCGCAAATTTCCTGTTTTGAATAACAATGAGCTTTAAGTAAAGTATCAAGTAATACTTTACTTATGGTATTTAAAACATGGGATTGGTTGATCGAATGGAAATAAACGTTTACAAACTGTATGGCTCAATACGTTTACAAACTTTACAGTTCAATATTAATTACAAACACTGTTTTTATATTATTCTATTGGTTTATGCTGTGGAAAATGATAACTAAACGTGCTCATGTACACATTCGTTCTCATGTTTTCATTTGAAAATATCGCGTCAGTCGTATTATATCCTCCAGTCATATAATGTTTCGCATTCACAAATCAATGACATAATAATGCCAAAATTTTTTAAAGCAGCATACCTTTAGAACTGCCAATAGAGTGTTTCTACATATATGTATATTTTCAGTCTTTTCTCAGTTCATGATACATCAATGTTCAGTTTTCTTAATAAGATGACAAATTTTTTTATCTGTCATTTTAGTTTTATTTATAAAATATTACTTTCTTCGCCCTTACACCAGATAAAATTTAACTACAAAATCACAAAATCTTTAAAAGCAAAATCACAATTGAGTGTCGAGTGTTGCCATGCATTTTTCTATATTCGCTTTACTCTTTATATTTGCTGTTATTGCTTTAAAAATAACAAACAGCGATAGTATTTGGTGGCAGCATGTTTTCATTTGAAAAGTGATTCGACACAAAAGTGAAAAGAAGTGAAACAAAATTGAAGACTGAAGAACATTTCATTTCTTTATGATGAGAGCTCATCTTCATGATGAGCTGTTCTTGTTACATTTGGCATAATTACAAGAATCCTTATAAATATAATATGTTGTTCTCAATCATATAGAGTTTTAAATATTAATTTTGAGAGAAAGTTTTGGACATCTCATAATCCAATAACATATTTTTCGCGAAAATTTTGTTCAGAGTTCCAAGTGAAGTATCACTTCCGGTTCATGAATTTAAACCAAAATCTAATGTACTGTTCCCATTGATATAAAAGTCTAAAATACTAAAATTGGAAAGGTTTGGATTGTATTTTAATATAGCTTTTCATTAAAAACTGTTATGGGCTTCAGATAAAGTAGCACTTCCGGCTCTCCAATAAAAACTCTTATGAGCTTCCTGTAAAGTACCACTTCCGGTTACACAATTTTTCTCAAAATGTAACCAATTCTTTATATGAAAGTAGAAAGCTTAAATACGTAAACTGAAAATTTTTGGAAGTTTTATATAGGAGTTATCACGAACTAAAAAAACCGTCACACAAAATACACACAGACTGAGGAGCATTTTTCTAAAAATAGCAAAAAAGTGTTGTAAAGCTCCTAATTCGTGCCTTATACACTGAAAACTCTCTGTCGAATTTTGAAACGAAAACATTACGTCTTTTACCTACGCATATACGTTGGTGGTAGGCAAAAAAGGGAGGATCTTAAACAGGATGTTTGGAGAAGGTGGCTAATGACTGTATTTTTTAAACATTGATACTCGACTTCCATTTAAAATCATAAATTTTCTCAAAATACAACGAAGAATTTTATGAACACATTGCACGTGATACACAGGATTTTGTAAACATTAAATTTGATTTTTTAAATAAATTCCGTTCAGCAAAAATTGCAAATATGGGAATATTTATCATGCTTTAAAAAGTTAAGCGGAGGGAAAAGTTAAGCTCGTTTTGCAATTCATGGTTTCTTGTTGTTAAAACAGAACTTGTTGTGTATAAACTCATGCTGGATAAAACAGAAGAATTTTACACATGCATTGCATGGATCGGATTGAACTGGATTGAGGCTTTCCGCCTAAGAGGAGGGATGCCTTCGGGAATGACTTTCTAATGGAAACTGCTGATATTTACGTTAAACATGGAGAAAACCACGAAAATTACCAACCAACCGTTTACCAGGATTTGAGCCCACGTCGAACTACCAGTGCTCAGTTGATTTTATTGCTCGGCCGCTTTTCAGCCTATAGGCCCAAACAAGCATGGACATTTTGTGATAAGCGTAGTGGGTACTCTATTAATTGGATTTTGTCACATGGGTGACCATATAAAAATTATTTTTTCCTAATCGTTCCACTTATAATATTGAAATAATTTCGATACTGTGGGTATCTAGTGTTCACGTTAGCCGATTTTGGTAAACATTTTAATTCAAAGTGCATATTTAGGATCGATATTAAAGCAAATAAAACCTGTAGCCGTCTTTTACAAAAGTATGTTTATTTATCTACTCCAGCTGAAAAGCTGTTAGCTTTCTGCTTAAATGCTTTAATTCTTGATCTGTCATCCTTTCGCAAAAAGTTCACCTGGTATTTTTTCAATGAAAATGGTGCGTAACTTATAATTACAAGAAATATTAATTTATTTCATAGCATATTTCATACTTTAATTGTTAAATCATTTCCTTCTGAAAAATATGAGTGTTTCTCAGTTGAATATGCCACGCATTGTAATGTAAAATATATCTTTGCATGTTAAAAAATACGTTACCAGTGCAAAACATAAATATTGTTTCGTATTGTCTTCATTAAGCTTAAAGTATTTTTATTATTCGTAGATATGTATAAATGTACTGAAAATAAATGTAAATGTTTTACTTTATTTTCATGGCATTAGACAAATGCAGAAAGCCATTTTAATAGAATCATAATCACATATTTCTTTTGGAAATCAATTACAGAACTTACGTGTAACAAACTATGTAATTTTAAAATTAATACTATAAAATAAATAAATAAATTATAGTAATAAATGTTTTCTAATATTAATTTTTAATATTTTCAGAATATAAAAGAATTTACACGTGTTCAATGATAACAACTTCACTGAAAAATAACTAGGCTATTTATTTTGCATCCAGTCATGAATAAAGATATTAAGAAGTAGCTTGTCTGTTATTGCGAAGTTTAACTAGAAGGAATTTAAAACAACTAACCGCAATAAAACCCGATTAAGATGCCTATTTCGATAAAATTGGTATTTTCTTGCATGAAACATTTTATCTGGAAAGACCTTCCCTCTTAAACAGTTCACACTAATCTTTCGTGAGATTTCCTTTCTTCTGAAAACAGATTATTTTTTCCCTTGATTTTTTAAAGAAATGTATATTAATTGAACTTCTTTACTATGTTTGAATTAGAAATGGAAGTCATTAAGTCTTGCTTTTAGAGAAATGATGATTTTTACTTTTATCTGTCGCTGTCAATGCCTCTCGTTTGACCACATATCACTTGCTATCATCATAAAGGTTTGCAAGATCCTTAGGAGTATTAGCCATTTTTGATGGCGAGAAAGGGAGCTAAGTTTCGGTTTATTTTCTCTCATCTTTAGTTTGCAGTGTACTATGGAAAGAAAGGCACGTAGAATAGAAAAACATGACAGTTTGTCTACATTTTCTTTGTCTTTTAAAATGGTATCATAAATTTTCGAGAAATTTAAAACCACGTTTCTCGTAAAGTGGAGGATTTCTTTTTCATTGTATATTTATTTCCAGTTGTGAAAAATTAGATTTTCCTCTGAAAACGTTCCTTTCCAAAATACCCCCGCCCAATTTTTTTTAATTAAATATTTAGCAAAAATAGGGAATTTTACAGCAATGGATGAAAATCTCCGTTTATCTCAAATTCATATTTCAAATAAATTATATTTAACTGTTACTTTTCTAAATTGGCTATTTCCAGATGAGATGTTATTTGTAGTGCAACATTGTTTAAGTCAAAGAAATTCAACAAATCAAAATATGAAGAAATCAGAAAAATTTCTCAGTTTCAGCAAGCAAGATCAGCGAACACTTCGATTACCAGAAGTATTTTGTCTGAAAAAGCCGATGAAAATTTCAAAGAAATCCGGAGCCGAATGTACTCCACCTATTAAATGGATACGTAGAATGGATACATAATTTATCTATTAATAACCGGCGAATGCAAAAGTATACTTTCTAACGAAAGAAGTGAACGGAGAATTCAAGTTTTACCAGAACTGCTTTCTGGGTACCAAGTAAACGATATTTTTAATATAGATTAATATAGAAAGTTTTTCTAGATAAGGCTTATATCTATAAAGGTTAAAATTGCCATGAAGGAAAATTTAGAACGGTACGCTGAAAACTTTTGTTAGAAAGCAACATGAATGGCACACAAAAGTTACCTTTTCTGATAATAGCGAAGGTTTAAACGACTTCATGTTTCATAAAAACTAAACAATATATCGTGGAACTAAAAATGCTATTGTATTTTTCGCTGGCTGACAATAGAATTTTAAGAAAAATAATTAAATGAAGCGAATAAAAAAACTTAGAAAAAATTACGCATTTTATGGATTGCTTAGCACATTTGAAATGTGCACCATTTTGAAAAACTAAGAATAATTTTCTTGTCAGCGAATTCTGCTTCCGTGTCACAATCTATGGACGAAGAAAATCTAAACGTATTCAAGTAATATTTTCACAAAGGGCTATTAAATGGCTGTTGCGAAAAACTGAAACCCTCGAAAAAACATTCAAACTTAACGTACTAGCAGCTATATATTTTATAATGGTAAGTATAGGAACTATTACTCCAAACATCATCGCTGACTGCCTTAATAAAACAGAATTTTCTGATGACTTGTGTAACTGAGAAAGATAGCCTTGACGTTGAGAAAAATTACTGAAAAACATTATTATTATTATTTTATCTGGAAAGACCTTCCCTCTTAAACAGTTCACACTAATCTTTCGTGAGATTTCCTTTCTTCTGAAAACACATTATTTTTTTCCCTTGATTTTTTAAGGAAATGTATATTAATTGCACAAAAGAATAAAATAAAAGGAATTTCAGTTCACGTTTTAATAATTTTACACATGTGGATAACGATATTATATCCCACGAGATTTTATTCATGGAAGGTATATGTCAATAACGTAATTCAAATGTGGTTGAAAGTGAAAACGAAGATTAAGAAAAGTCATGGGAAATAGGTTTCAAAACGTTTAGCCATTGTATTAGGAATCAAGAAATTATCCTGAAAAACGTTTTAAGAGTTTAAGTTAAGCAGAATGGCATTTTCAGTTTATTTGAAAAGAGCGGGAAACAGACAAAATTGAATAATTCTTTTACAAAATTAATTCGTGAAGAAAGCTTAAATTAATGAAAGATTTTAAGGAAAACATATCGCGGAAGCCATAAAAAAAAGCATAACGTTATTTGTATGCAAGTAATTTTGTTCTGTTTTACATAGTGAAATAAAATTTATCTCTAAAATAGTTTAGTCGAAATTCAAATCAAAACATTGAAATTTTAAAATTGTAATTCAGTTGAAAACAGAATTGAATATGAATATCATTAATTTAATTTTAAAATAAAAATTAATGAATTGAATTTCAAAACACTTAATAGGATTATAAATTTAGTTTTAAATTGCTAGTAAGATATTTGATGTATATCTCTAGTTTTGAAAAAAGGTTTTTAGTGCATTTTTAGTTCAACGCCTTTTTGGGGGGGGGTATTATTTGAGTGCCTTTAAAACTTTAACATATTCTTCTGTATTCAATACTTAAGACTGCAGAGTCAAGAAGATTTTTTTTTTGAAGCAGGACATGTGAGAATGTGCAATACCCTCACCGAGACCCGAACCTAGACCTCTCGAATACGCGCTGAGTGTGCTACCGTTACACCACAAAAGCATGCTTAAAGGAAGGAGAAAGTACCTTACAAGGCATTCAGATTAAAAGCAAATACCACTTATTTATAAAAGAGTAAGCTTGCTCTTTCATAAAAAAATCAATAGTAACTTTGTCACTATATTATTTCTTTCAAATTAATTGCTTCATTTGTAAAGAATTATCACATTCCTCTGCGCGGGTTCTTGTGATATATGAAGGGAGTTCAATAAGTTTCTAAGCCTAAATATGATGTATTATTTGTGGAATGACGTAACGGGGTGAAATGATTGTACCGTCTTTTGAAGATATAAAAGAAAGAGTACATACAGCAGAGATACCATTAGCTGATTTTTAAGAGGCTATTAGACGTTGTCAGTCAGTGACGTCAGTTATTATTTAAAATATCAAATATTGCTCCTATGGTTATGTTTTTATAAAAGAGCGTATAACACTGATTAAATATTCATGAAATGCATGGTCGGAGTTTATGGGGACACAGTGCCACCATTTCCTGTGCAACAATCAAAAGGCTGCTGCCTTTGCTTAGATAGCGGAAAACGTCCCTCGAAGATGATCCTAGACAAATAGCGTAATTTTGACTGACCACTAAAGATACTTGTGTTAAAGTGGTGAACTATGTAATAGGACAGAACATTAACAACTAAATATGTCTACCAGGCATAAGCAGATTAAAAATACTCAATATTGGGTAAAAACTTCTTTCACCTACTCAGAACATGGAGCAATCCAGAAAACCGGCTAAACTGACTTACGCGGGTAGTATGAAGATGACCATCAGAGAATGCTAAGAGCGGTGCTCGGTGTAGAAGTAGAAAAAACGAACGAGGTTAATTCATTTATCAATACTTTTATTTTTAATCACAGTACGAAACAAAATTATGACAAGAACGGCTGATGCAAATCATTAAAATAGCTAAAATCTTTTAAGCTGCCATTCTCAAAATTTTAAAAATATAGTTAAAATATAGTTTTAAAGACCAGATCATTTTTATTAAACATTTTTAAAAACTAAGGACAGTTTCTTATAAGGTTATTTGATTTTGGCTTGTTCAGTGCTGCTCTTTTTGGGCATGTCTTTTTTTTGGGGGGAAATATTAATCAGTTTCGCAACAAGTATCAATGGTGGATTAATGGAAGAAAGTCATGCATAACAAAGCTGAGGACCCTGAAGTTCTGTGCCAGATGATTACCCAAAATACTGACACCAAAAATGAAGAAACATTGTATCGAATGTTCTCGAGTATTTTTCTCGTCGATAAGAGCTAGCAAAAATGGGTAATCAGGGCTAGAAACAGAAGATAAAGGAACTTTGACCCTGAAACAATGCAGGATGAAGTGTGGAAACTTAGCAGATCTTCTCGATCTGACAAGTACAAAACATATAAATCCACTGGAAAGATTTTGTGAATATTTTCTTGGGATGAAAGGGAACCACTGCTTACTGATTATATACCACTTAATTTAACAGTAACAAGTGTTGATTATGCTAATCTGTTAACTCATCTTCGAAAAGCTGTAAAAATAAAATGCCATGCAAATTCAGCAGAAAAGTGCTGAGCCACAATATTCCAGAACAAAAAGACACAAATTTCCCAGACTGCCATTTAACCAAGAGAATTTCAGCTTCTCCACTTCATTTCAGCTTAACAGCAGAAATTATTTTCCAGCCACTTTCATATCAATTTCCTTCTATTTCGCAATTAATTTCCGCTCTGTTTCCAGATATTTTCGATAGATTTTAATAAGCTGTCTATGTAACCAACTTGGGATGTAAAAAAGCAAAACGTCTTTTCATTTACATGATAATAACGTACTATATTAAAGAAATATTTCAACAACCACATAACAAGTAATACAAATTTCAAAGGCTTTTATACTGGCAATGCACCGCTTCTATTAAAAAGAGCATTCTCCATCGCATTAAATTACATGCTCAGGGCATATTTCGACATGTAAAAGTTTATTTCAATATCCGCACCGCTTCAACAAAACTATCTGTTGCTTTTGTGATTCTACTTTTGAAAAAAAGCTTATTTAGCTCGATTAGATTTTGAGTGTTTATATAATCGTTTAATATCCATGTTTTCTCAAATAATAATGAAATGAAGTAATTGTAATAAAATATTAAAAAAGACAATTTTTCAAGATGTGACGAGGAAAATTTTAAAGTGAAAATAAAAATTGGGAAGTGATAAAATTTTAGTTCTTTCCGACCCCTCAGTCTGAGAATGTTTATGATTTATGAAGCATAGCTTCTTCGAGCGATTAGACTGTAGTTTGAGCATTTCTAGTTGCAAATCCTCCCTTCAAAATAAAAACGGTAGATAAACATAAGCCCTATAATATTAAAAAATAAATGAAAGGATTTGATTTGTAGATCAGCAAACGAAAAAAAGGAATGATTCCGTATTTTATAGGAACACTTAAATTTTTGAAAAGCTAATAATACACATTACAAATGCAAGCTGAATTTCATTTACGAGAGATATGAAAATATATGAGGTACGATGAAATCTGATTTTCAGTTTTCAGAAAAATTAAAACTTCGGCAAGTAATATGAAAATGTACTTCGAGTCAAATAGTTTAAGTACATTAGAATTATACTCTAATAGAAAAAAAAATTTCCTGAAGGTTTCGCCATCTTTAAAGCTTTAAGCTTTTTTGCTTGTGACTTGCATTATTTCTGAAATGCCATTTTCTGATATTGTATAGCATCGAGGTGAAAATGAACATTGAAATGCAAACTAATTACTAACACGCTTTTCATGCCAGCGTTGGTAATTAAACTAAATAAATAGCATATGGTAATTAAAATAATTAAATAGAAATCAATTTACTAATAGCCTATAAAAATTAACAAAAAAAGTTCTTTCATTAGAATTTACAAACTTTGTGAGTAACTTCGGCATTGTGTTGCCTTATCCTTGAAATCCAATCTTTATGCAGCGTAAATAGAACTCAAAGCAGTTCTTTATTATAAAGTCTTTATTCCTAAGTCTGTGATATTTAACCTTGGCAGACAATTCACGATAAAGAGCTTTTGATTGCCAAAATCGATTCTTCATTGATTCACACTCTCAGAATCGATTCAGCATATTTAAGCTTGTCTAGAAGAAGAAATTAGTGAGAAATTATCGATTCCTTCATTTGGAAAGGCCATCTCTGTCTTTAGATATGACACAGGTTCTTTCAGACAGGAAGATGTTAGCCTTTATCACGTTGATAAAAAGAAAAATATAAATAAATTTTGTCTTCAAGTGAATGCAAATTGGCTGATACTTCTTTGATATACTTTAAAGGATAAACTTTTCTCCTATAAATGAAATGATCGTAATATACAAACTTTTCTAAAATTTCTGAGTTTAATGAATTTATTCTTCCAAGTGTTAGTTACATAAGTGATTCTCAAATTATCTCATCAATTACAAATGAGATTTATTTGTAAATTTTACAATGAACCTAACATAAGAATTCACCTGAATTCATTACGCAGAAGAAATGTAGGCTTGATCGCTAGGACAGTTAAACTTTTAAAATGGATTCGCGATACAATAACATATAGCTTATGATATATTATTGTTTGATAAATGATGATTTAATGAAATTTCGGCATTTTAAGATATTTGCACCCTCAGAGAAGTCGATAGCAATAATTTCTGAAAAGACGGCTAAGCTAAAATTAGGCGAAAATTAATTAAATACTGCTTATTAATTCTTCATTATAAATTTAAATCGACGTGCTTTGGTACTTAACACTGTCAGTTTTTGGCTTTTCCTCCTTTCAGCCTAGATGAATTTAAAAATAAAATAAAAAAGATGAAAGTATTCAGATTTTAATGTCCCCCCAAAATGAATCTTTTAAAGTTTAATATGTTCTATCAGTAGAGATTATCAATAGAGATGGCCTAAGTGGAATATCAAAACACATTGTAGGATACTAGATGAATATACAAATAGACTAACATAGGAAAGTTATATATCTTCTGTCTATTTAAAAAGTGAAAAAATGTGTAATGTAATTCAGTAAAAATATTTAATGCTTTTAATTAGATATATCCCAAATTAAATGCATTTCTACATAAATCAATCAAATTAAAAAGTAAAAAAATAACATTTTTGAGAACTGCATCAATTGCTTTTAAATAACTTAGTTTGTTAGTGAATAACAGATAGATCAAATTAACAAATTCAGTGTGAAATTTTTTCGTAAGCAATAACAGTTTTTAATAATAAATGCAGTTCAACTAAATTGGTAGCTGAACTGCATTTATTCCTAAAAGGTGATTTTAAGTTCCTAAAAGATACATTCTTAGGTAAAGTCTCACCACAGTCGACTGGGTAAGACCGCTAAACACGAGTAGATTTTTTTTCCCCATGTGGCATGCAAATATGAGCCACTTTAGTTTAGAAAGCCACTTACGAAGGTATCTTGTTAAAGCTTAGCCTTTATCAGTTAACCAATCAATCTAACATGAGTAAAGAAATCGGTTAATAAAAGCCAGTTATTCCAAACAAACTTCGAAGCGAAAGATTTTGATTGCTGCGGATGATCAGTTTTATCATATCTTGCAAGCTTTTATTGTAAATCATGAGTAAATGTTTAACATGTGAAACAAGAGATAGGGATGAGTCAGTTTCGCTTTATTAGGTCCAGGATTACTTTTAAAATTAATATTGAAGATTTGGTCGCATGCTTAAGAAACGTTCCGCAGGCATTTCGTAAACTTCAAACCGGTTTAAACACTCATAACTCATCGGGATAAGGAAAATAATGACGTGGGGATTCAATCGCAATGACTGCCTATTTTTAAAAACAAAAAGGGAAACAAAAGAATAATTCAGTTGCTATATATATATATATAAGCCCTCAAATCCGTAGGCTATACAAGAATTATGTTTTTTTTTCCCCCTCTGAGAAAATGCAGTCACCTGAATTTTAACCTTAATTGTGAATAATGCAAATTATAGTAAATGATCCAGTTATTTTAAAGTTTCATAATTTTAAAATTTTAAAGTTTCATAATTTTTACTTTCATAACTTATTTCAAAGTTTCATAATTTTAAAGATAAAATTTTAAAAAATTTCTTCAATTTTGGAAGACACATTTTACAAATGAATAAATGTCAACAACACTGTAAGGTTAATCTGAAAAATCTCAACAAAAACGCTGTTTTGCATACTAGATTAATTTATTAAATATATAAACACTTGGTAAATTAAAGTTCAGTTACACTAATTAAGGATTACACTAATTGCGCTGAAAAGCTTACTCCAGTTAACACAGAAGTGTATAAAACATATTCAAGCAGGAAAAATAGAATAGTTTTTAGTCAACGAAATGAGTTAGGTAAAAAACTTCTTCACATTATTGATAATAATATAAGAAGAACTGAACAACAAACAATGTTTTTTAAAATTCTTTGTGCTGTCTAAGGATAAAAGACAAAGAAAAAGTATTTTCAAGTGGTAAATTCATTTCTTAAATTTTATTTCTGTATGCATCTATGCAAAGCTGTTTAACTAAAAGCGTTATGTAATTCCTTCAAAAAAATAAAGTGTAAAAAACCATACATTTTTAATTTTGTATTTTACTTTTCCAAAAGTACGTTACCATATCTAAGTATAAAGAGAAAATATTCTGAACTGAATGAAAGAAATGAACAGCATGAAAAACTATATTGAGCGGAACGATTTAAAAGTTATTAAATTTTGACAAAGCTTCTTTAAATATGGTGTTCCTCATACACAGGGTTACTCAAAATATCTTAGAGAAAAATTAAATGCGGGTTAAGAACACGAAAACAAACCAAGGTTACAGAGCAACGGCGTCGTCGCATATGCGGTCAAGAAGAGGAAAATGACGTTTGACGAAGGAAAAAGTAAACTGTCGTGTTAGAGGTCATAAGAGGAGATATATTGTAAGAGAAAGTTGTTTTTAGATTTCGTTTAATATCAATATATCAGGAGAAAAAACTAGAATGGAACTACAGACAGAGCTCTTATCTGTTCTTTAGTGTAAGTGAGTAGTTACCAAAATGTAAAACCTGGTACCAAAATGCAGATAAATTATATAGGCCGCGAATGATTTGAAATGCTTTTTTTCTTTTATGTATTATTAAAGAATTTAATAATATCAGCATGCACTTTTTTGATTATTAATAATATATAGCTAATTATAATTGCAAATTAAATTATAATTATAAGGTGATTTATTGATTATAGCTATTTATTTATTAACATTTCATTATTACATTACTTTCATCTAGGAATTTCCTTTTTTTTCTCAACGATATATATATATATATATGTAGGTCACGAGGCCGAAAAGGTTGGGAAATACTGCTATAAACAAATAATCCCATCCAATTCCAATTGAACAGCATTGGACAGGAAACCTGCTGTAGGAAACTATAATTGTTTATGAAAAGTATCATAGTTTTTTAAAAAGCTTAGTCCATCTAACTTAAAATTAATTACTAATTAAATTAAAATACTTCATTACTTAATCATCTTAAGAGTAAGGAGATTTTATGTGTTTATTTAATTGAATAAGGCAAAGTGTATGAGAGATGGCGAGCAAATGCATGCTTTCTTGGAGAATGTTTTAAGGAAAACAGGCTCGTATTTACATTACACTTAAAACCACGAAAGCGTTTACATATAGTGGTAAGCTGTAGGGAAGCTCTTGCAATTTCTTGTTAAATTTGCATCTAATCTGCCAGTCCTAAGCCTGGATAAAATGTGAAGGAAAGCTAATCTCAGATACTTTTCATGTATATTGTCTGATGAAATTTTTCTAGATGTAAGCAAATAATTAATTTTATTTCTTTTGTTCTTTCACATTACAATTTCTTATTTCTTATCATTACAAAAATTGAGATAATTAAAAAATAAGCTTTTTAATAATTTAGTACATGAACATTAATAATGAAGTATTTATAACTATTTTTACCTATATATCGATACAGATCTTCACACAATTAACGTAATTAACGAAAACCATTTGAAACCAAAATATGATTTGCATTAGTGAATTCCAGTTCTGAATAATAGGCCCCCATTGTTCTGTATAATATTGGAATAATTTAAAGATTAAATCTGACAATTTGTTAAGATACTTTTGCAGTCGGAAAAACGAAAACATAACTCATTCTGATTAACCTTTCTTTCCTTAACAAGTCTGTTTTCCATACACTGGATCAAATAGTAATCAGGGTACGGGAAATCGTGTGTGATGACATCTACTCTTAATCTTAAGACTTTTGCCGCTATGCTTCGTTCTTGCGCTATCAGAAATAATAGTTGGAGGCCAACGAGACTGAGTATATTGCATTTGTCGGTACAGTCCTGTACACTCTGGCGATATTTATCAGCTACTTAGATACAACATGGCATTCGAAATTCAAAACTCAATGTTTATAATACAATTCCTTGATGTGTGAAATATGTGCCTTTAAAAAAAGATGTAGTTGACGTATAGTTTAGTTTTCAACAGCCCATTTTCATAGTATAAAATTGCATTTTCTCAAAGAATACAATTTTTGTACACTTTATTCTATAAAACAGAATCCAAAAAAAGCTAAATGTTTAATCTTCCCCCACATTTTCCCTCAAATCTGATCTCCCCTTCTTCTAACGTCCCGCCCTCTCTTGGTAATTTGCGACTTGACTTCAAATGATCAGTATTCATAGCAACATGTAATCTCAAAGCTACCCTCTTAGGCTAGAGAGCTCTGTTAGCTATAAATTGTGTTGAGACATCATTCGAGATATGAGAAAAGTTGCTTTTTGGCCACCATGATCACCTGAGTCGTATCCTTTGTTTTCGTCCTCTCGAGTTGCCTCCAAAACCCTGTGGTAGAGAGCCCTCGAAACTAACCTTGACCCAAAACTTGTGGAAACACCTAAGCTCTTTTTGAATGCGTTCATCAATTCATGCGTTGACTTTGCGTAGTATATATCGCCTCGGACAATAAGCTTCTTCTGAATTGCAAATTCAGAAGTATATCCTATCTTATAAACATGTTGTGGCCTTTCGTTTAACGTATATCTTACAAACATGTTGTGCTATGTTACTTGTATTCCTTCATTTTCTGTTCTTCTTGTAACTCAAGCACACAGGTTCTTATGCAAAAATATTTTGTATTACATTCTTTGACATATCTGCTTTTTAAATTTGTTTAAATAGCTTTTGAACAAACCTCTATAATCGAGAAGAACGTAATTTTACATAAAATCCAGAAAGATACGAAACGGAATACAAGTCTAAATTCATAAAATATAGAAGAATGACTAGATACTAAGAGGCAATTTAAAATTAAGTAAGGCAATGGTTTTACTGTATGGCTTTATTTTAAAGACGCATTTTCAAGAACTACAAGAATGTCCAACAACACAATCTCGGTTACGTTAGTAATTGTTGCCGAAAATGCTGTTTTCTTTCAACATAATACTGTATTCTCATAAATATATTAAAAGAAAATTAAATGTTTTCAAGGAAAAAATATCTGTCAGCTAAAATGCTGAAAGGTGTAACTAAGAAACGTAAATTTGCAGCTGTGAGTATTCATTTTAACCCAAAGCAGAACGAAAATCTGCAAAATAACTGAAGCGTTAATAATTAAATAAAAGCCAGTTATTCCAAACAGACTAAGTTTAAAGTTGCAAAAAATAAGAATTTTCCCCCGAAATCTAAAGGATTAGAAGGCGATGAAAGGAGTATGCAATCTAAAAAAAGAAGCTAAGCTAAAAGAGCGACATGACCACGTAAAGTTGTTTATTAAATTACCTATGAGAAAACTCAAAGTAATGCATTCACAGAACATTTCCTTTTGTTCTTTTTACCCTAAAACTCTATTTCTTAGAATTCGAGGAACAACGGATGATGTTCAAATGCAGATGTTGAACAGGGTCTGTGCCTGTGTGAATTAACTGAATACTCCAATTCCCACAAATGTCTAATAGTAGGATAGATTGTTGTTTATTCTTGAAACTGCCAGTGCAACTAGTAATTAGATTTGGATATTATGCACCCAAGCTTGACTATTGTACAGCTGATTTTCTTTATGCATTAGCTCTCTTTCTTTTATTTGGGTTTTACCTATCAATTCTTATATTTCTCTCTCTCTCTTTTTTTAAACCTTTGATGCGAGAAGTTCTTCTGCAATTCAGTAAAATCCCACTTGCTATAAACGGTACTGATTGGTAAGCAGCATTTTATTAAAAATTTGGTATGCCTATAACGGTAAAATTATTTCATTAGGTAATTGATAGATAGGTAACTGCACTACATAGCGAACTATATCAAAGTGACGCTGGAAGAAAAAAAAAAAAAACTCCGAAATGTACTGTACTTTCGGAGTTTTTTTTTTCCCCGAGGGAGGGGGGGACTAGTAAGTGTCACGGTCAATAGAATAGTCAGTCGGTAACAGGCAGTTTACCATTCTGATTAGAGTTGTGACCCTTTGAAACACAACAAATAATAGCTGGGATAACAGTACTTTTTGCAGATATGCCAGATGAAGCGTAATGTCGGGTGATCAATGGTGTCGGTCAGCCTGGATTCTACCCAACATAATTTCAATATTATTCATGTGTACGATAAGGTTCTAATAGCCAGTCATCTTGTTCAAAAGAACTGACAGTTTTTCTCACAATTTGGGGAGTCCTTTAATTTTTCTTTACATATTTTATTTGCTTTCATTTTTTTTAACTTTATCATTCTTTTCAAAAGCTTGATGTCTTTAATTTAAAATACTGCATGTATTTATATGAAACTAATATTCTAATTCCCTGCTCTCCATTTCTCAGTTTAGACTTTAAATAATTTTTTTATCATTCATTCATACTCTGTTTCCAGCTTTATGAACATCTTGTATTTTCAAGCATTATGGCCATTACGAAGAGAATAATAGCAAGTGCATCTTTGTGCATTTATGAGGTCCTTCACTGTATTCGCCACTGTTTAAAGTTTCGAAATCCCAGTCAAACTGAGTAGCATCTTTAATACTTCTACGAATACATTTAATTATAATGTAATTAAAATTTTCTAGTAGCACATGGAAGATAATTTAACATGTTCTGAAATTTATGGAAGATAAGAATGAAGAAAATTATAGTGTTTAAATTAGAAAAGCAAAATGGAATTATATGCAAATATTTTTTCCAACCTAGTTTTCAATTACACATATTTTTATGCGCCCCCTTTTCATCCGCTCTGCGGAAAATAAAACTGTATAAGTATGTTAATTTAAGGGAACGTATTAGACTTGAAAAGAAGATGAGCATTAATTTAAAAAAGCTACGCTATTTCTGACAAAGAGCTTGATTCGAATAAATAAAAATTACTAACATAAAACATTCAGAATTCTTATATTTAAATTAGAAATTTCTATTCGTTTAAGTTTCCTTTCAGTGCCTCTATAAACACTTTATACGTCTATTGAGAAAGACAACTATTGGAGAAAACAACTGTAATTTTCATATACGAAAACAAAAGTATGTGAATTTACTTTATTTAAAATAACGGAGCAAGAGCAGTAATTAGTACTCGATTTCTGGCCTGTTAGCTTGCAAATAACTCTTTTAGCCACATCACTTGTAGAGACATTAGGTATTTTTGAAGCAGTAGAGATGAAAAATGAACAATGTCCTCGAACCGTGGACCTCTCGAATACGCGCAGGGCGTGTTGACCACTACACCACGAAGGCATGCTAAGAAGGCGGGAGAAATACCTTATACACTCTCGGATCAATTAGACAACATCAGCTTAACGTAATTTTAAAATTAACTGAAAATTATCTGGAGCTCAATAACGCCTCTGAATAGCTCAGCCAACTGATCACTTTCCGAGGTTTTTATAAACTTTCTCCCTCCCAGCCTATTATTACATCTTCGAAGGAGTCTTTCACTAAGAAGTCTTGCTTGGCATTTCGTTTGTAGAATGATAGTTTTAGCCCTTAACGCGCTTTCCTTTTTTAAAATCGTTAAAAAAATCAGTTTACAATACACTGAAATCTTTATTTGAGAGTATATTTTTCTACAGTATTTGACTTTTAGTTGCATTACTAAGAAACGTACTAGAATATAATTTCAGAAGAAAGAATATATTTACTAACTTTATTTCAAACCCGTAGATATAAATTTTACCTTATTCAGCATGAGTACCACAGTAAGTTAAGTTGATTATTGATTTCTTAATAAATAACAATTGCAAATAATATAAGCTTTGGAAAAAAACCCTCTGTTAACGCTTCCATTTATTGAAGGGTATATGAAAATAACCGTAGTATTTTAAGATTATAGAAAGTTAAAAAAGTATTGAAAGTGGAATGAATTAGAAAAGCTACTAATTATTACTTTTTTTATGAATTCATGATTTTCTTGAGACTATTTTCCAAAGCGTGTATTATTCGAGTATGCAGTTTATGGTAATATAAAACGCAAAGCTACTCGCATTAACTCAAATGTGCATGAGTTTGTTACTATCGTATACTCGAGTTTATTCGAGTATATGCTTTAAGAGATTAATTCGTACGAAACCTAACTACCTTAATCGTTAACTCTGGCTCCGTGTGGATAGTCAGGCAATTCAAACCCTCGAATCCATACGACAAGCGAAGGTTAAAGCCGATTTTTATAAATTTAGGAGCTCGGCGAAAGTAATTCGAAGACGGTCATCCAGTAGCTGCAAAAAGCTCTTTTTTAACTTCAAGAACTCTGTTTTTATATACAGTAACTAACTTGCCTCCTGGTAAGAGCCGAAGAAAGTAGAAGCGAAAGTTAAAATGAAAATTATAAGGTAAATGGGGTTAATAAACATAAAACCCTACAAATGGGTTATTTTATTAATTTATAGAAAGCGAAAGCAAAGCCAACCTGCTTAAAATTTTCAGTCGAAATTGCTTGGTTATTGCGTTTCGTTGAGTCTTTATAATTTATTGATGTATGATTTACATTCCATGGATTAAGCCATTAAGATGTAAGGTTTATCTTAATTTTATAACAGTTATTTTTATGCACCTTTCCTATCTCTTCTAGCTTCAGCTTACAATTTCCTACAGAATGGATTTTCAGAACCTCGTTTAATGCAAATGAGTAAGAGTAGTATTTAAGTCGATGCTTCACTGACTTCGTTAGAGAGCCAGAGTTTCTGACTAGCGCGCGTTTGCCTTTGGCTACGTCTCTCTCGAAGCTATTACTACGCTCGGCCGTACTTTAGGCCCTTGATAACTTAGCCTACTTAATTGAGATTTAGGGGCCAGCTACTAACAATCCTGATAGCTTCGACTATATCTTTTAGTTAAGCATTAGTCAAGTTTTAATTCTTATTAATTTGAGTTCAAGCCCAAGTGGAGGCTTTACTCTACGCTCTGAGATAGGAACAGACTGTGTTGATTCTTATTTTGAGAAACAAAGGGTGGTTAACCCTTCTTGAGTCTTACGTCTCTGTTCACACACTTAAACGATTATTCGCTTATGAGTGTATAAGGTTCCTCACATTGAACTGTGAAATAAAAGGGTGGAACCCCACAAAGTCAAGACTTCTTCAAGCATAAGTAAATAAAACGAATTACCTTCTTACATCTTAATTGTATTTCAAGAATTGATCCAAATTATTCATAATTCCAGAGCCAAAACTTTACTCCGAACTCTTATGCTTTGATTTAAGCTAGAACAATATTACATGAATTTTTAAATTCCAGAAAAAAATACAGTTCTGATCTTTCGAATCCCAGGTTAAAAGTATTACAAAAAGACATTTTTTTTAATATAAACGGTAGTCCATCTAAAACAGGAAATCGAATTTTTCTAATAATGAAAAATGTTTACTTTGGCATGGTTATAATATGTAAACTAACTGCAACATTACGAGTTGTACAAACCGAACTTTGGTGAAAGGCAGATTGGCAGGACATCACACAAAAGTTTCGCGTCTCCTTTTAAATAAAAAAAAAATATTTCATCGTTATTATCAAACAAATCACCGTTAAATAAAATTTAAAAAAAGAAAAAGGAAAGATACAGATAATATAAATCTGCTGCTGCACAATTTTATTATTATCACTATGCTGTATTTTTTGGTGCCGAAGATAGCTTAAAAGTAAGAGATTGACTGAGCCAGGTTATAGTATCAGAAACGTCTTTCATTAACTACATGATTGATACCAATGCTAATAAAACCTGTTGCTATGGAAAATGATCAAATAATAGATAATAAATATGTTGTAACACTATTCTCGTATTTCCTTATTTTTCCTAATTCCCTTACATGAGGCACCTTCAGGTAGCGTTAAAGAACACGACTTGTTAATTTATGTCCGAACTGCCTTACAGGGATTTTGGATCACCTTATATATATTGTAAGGTGTTGTAAATTTTGGATATAAATTTGTCGTAGATTATTGTAATAAAATTACTCAATGATTGCCTTTTGACAGATATACTTTCAAAATATTGTCTCACTCAATTAGGTATTTCCAGTCTGCCAAGTAAACTCATCTTCTTAGTTTTTACCTTCATTACAAATCTCTAAATGCTAAATCGAATTAAAATTTTATAGCTGACGTTATTCTTCTCAAAGCTTCATTCTAATAACTCTCTGCAAGTTTGTTCTGTTGCAATAAATAGCTATAAAAAAAAGAAGTAGCTGAAAGCTTTTTATATAAAGTTCACGTATGATATAATGCTCTTTCAAAGTTCAAGATCGACCAAAACTAGTAATCATTTTCCCGGTTTGAAAACCACGTATTAATTTAGATTTCGATGTGGAAAACATTTTACAAGTGTAATCCCCAATATACCCCTTGTTCCTGTCTAAAAATATAAGCCAGTTTCTTGCTTCTCTAATTCCATTTATTCTCGTGCGATACAAATTATTGTACAAAATGTCTCCGTTAAGCATTTAATCCCTGCCTTTATGAATCAATTTTAAAGTTGCTATCTTTTCAGTACGTTTGATTTGTTTATAATTATGCACAGTGGGTCTACAGTGTTCGGATTAAGTGCGTACAAAGTATCAAAAGATGAAGAAAACAAGATTTTAATTTCTAAGTATTCAATATGCAATTCTTGGAAATCTGTACTACGTCTGGCAGGTTCATGCAGTCGCTTGAATTCTTCATATACCTCCCAAATATAATTTCAGCATTTTTTTGAAATGCTGTGTGTGGAGCTACTAGAAATTTTTTGGAAGCCAGAAACATGAAACTACAGCTATACTTTCGCCCTTCTTCGAAGCACGGAACTTCCGATTGCTAGCCGGATGAGCTACCAGTTATAATGCAAGAGAACGTACAGAGGAAGGAAATAATTCCTTATAATTGTTTAAGTCTTTGGTTGCTGTTTCCTGGATCTCTTCAGTATGACTGAAATTTTTGAGCTAAGACACTTTAGGGAAGAGAAAATAGTCTGCAGGTGCCAGATAAAGAATGTGATTGAGAAATGTGGCATTTTTCTTTGCTAGAAACTTTTTGAAGAGAATAGAATTGTGTGACTGCGCATTGTCTTGTGAGCTTTATCGAAAACCATTACTCGACTGAGCTTTTTCATATCTAACGTGCTGAATTCTTCAGAAGCCTATCCAATAAGTTTTAATTAAATCATTATAGTTCAACACCTATAACAGCTCCATGTCAATTAATCCTTTTCAATGAAAACAGGTCGCCAACGTATCTTTATCAAAGATTTCTTGGTGAACATTCTCCAGATCAAACATCTAATAGCCGTTTTAGTTTAGAAATGAAAAAAAAGGAAAAGAAAAGTAACTTAACGCTTCTCGAATTTTCCAAAATTTGGAATTTCGCTTGTTTACATCCAACAAATGAGAATATATCACAAGCATTTGCGGATTATCGGAATTCTATTATATCATAGTGGAATAGACCCATCAACAGCCGAATGGATAGTTAGGTTATTTGAGTACGGAAAATCATAGAATGTAGTGTTTCTCTAATTTTGCATAACAAATTTATTTTAAGTTTGAGACCTTTCCTGAACCTCTCAACTTCCCCTTGTATTTTCTCGCCAGGATGTAAATTTAAAATTAAGTGAAGTGAATATTTAAACGGTTAAAACTCTGAGTTTATTCAGAGCGTGTTTCCGTTAGCCAGCGCACGTTTCGTTGCTATCTCGCTGTTATGCCAATAAGCCTTTTGGCCATTTCAGATTATCATCACGACTGTTGGATTTTTGAGAGTCAACCTGTCAGGTGTAAATTAACGTGCTAATCTAGCACTCTTCTATGTTAGATTCGACTTGAATTATATTCTACATTTAAGTTTTCCACCGCAAGTTGACGATGCTTTGTAACGCACGAAGGTCGCCCTTTCTGTTAAACTTTGCTTTAATAAAGGGTTACGTTTAACCCTTCTTCTGTGCTGGTATTTATTCGCGCCTGTGAGAGAATTAGCCTGCTTTCTTGTAGGATCTAATTAAGTTTATGTGGAATAGCAGAGATAGATCTTACAAGGAGAGTTTGATTTGGTTTACTTTGTTTACGGCAAAGCACATGAGAGTTATCTACATGTTTGCCCGAAGGACTTCCTAATGGAAAATGTACACCACAAGCTCAGTGCTGTAGGACTGGACCTATGCCAAGTCATACCTTAGGACCGGAAAACGAAAAAGAGGTAAGGGCAATGACTAGACTACATTCCAATAATTGATTCCGAGCAGCATCAATAATTTCCATAATACTTTAGAACACCAAACATAGATAAGCCCATGGACATTATTTATGAACTTTGGACTTTGGACTGAAAGATCTGAGCTCAGTACAGTGTTACCTTTAACAAATATCCTCACATAACAAGTATCATACATTCGAATATATTAGCAAAATCAAATCCCATGTGTTTATCCCCTTATATAAAAATGCAAACATTCCAGAGCAGCGATCTCTAAAATATTTACTCTGTTATATTTACGTAATCCAATACTGTAATGAGTATACTCAACAGTTTGTGTTATGTTATATAACTTTGCCTCATTGTATGTTACTATCCTCTTACGTTTAAATGTAACAACTTTGATGCATAACTCCAGCGTTTCTTAGGAGAAAAAGCACACAGTCAATTCCAGTTTTTCAAAATACAGCGGGTTAGTGTATTGGGTAAAACCGGTTCGATTCTGTACTGAAGTCTCTGGAGCCCCATGCATCTTTGCTTGTTTACCAGTTTACCTAAGGAAAACTGGCTCATATCTACGTTAAACATCAGGAAAACCTTCGAAAACTCCCATATAGCTATCCAGTTCGCCGAGACTTGAAGCCGAATCCAACTACCAACGTTCAATGACTTTACCTCTCGGCAATTGGTGAGCTAGCACATGAGGGTTATCTGGGGTAAGTTAATGGATGCCTTCGTGAAGGGTTTCCTAATGGAATGGGCTAGCATTCACATTACACATGGGAAAATCACGAAAATAGCCGTACAGCCAGCCCATTCGCCTGGGATAGAACCCGAGTTTAACTCCCAGCAATCAGCAATCTTAACCACTCGACTACTGCCGGGGCAATTTTTCGAAAGAAAAGTGGCTTGTATTCGCATAGTTTTACGGTTAATAATTGAAAAAAATAAGCGTATTTGTTTAAAAAATTATTTGTTTATTGTTATATGTTACCATTTTAAATGGGTTTACCATCCCAGTCTGAGCTGGGTTGCCACAGTTTCAAGGTATGGTCATAGCCAGTTTGTCGGTTCGACCCGGTTACTTATTAGAAACTTAAAAAAAATGTCAAATATATTGTTTTCATCAACGAATATTACAAAATCAAATTACAGATGAACAACTTGATGACTGCCTACGAGCAGGAATACCGTCCTACTCTCATAATTACTAAGCAACTGCGTATGAAATGCAATTCCAAATATCACATTAACTTTGCGAAATACATTTTTAAGGAAAGTTTTTATACCAACGAACCAAAGAATTTGTAAACATTTTGTATGTACAATTTAGTAACTATTTATTTTACGTAAGCATACAATCAATGATTTTTATTTTTTTAAATTATATTTTTGGATAATTCTTTTGTATATTTAGCTTATTTATAAGTTTGTGAACCTATAAATTTACCTAGAAAGAATAAATGTGCCCGCCACCTCACAGATGTTCTAGAAGGTACAAAAATGCTCTAAGGTACTCTAAGGTCCCTGTAGGTGCATCTGTCTGATGGGAGGAATGTTTTACATGTTATATTTCATTATTCAGATGCTGTTTTATGGTGCAAGATTACAGTTAAGTGTTTTAAATGGAAGTAACATAAAATTTTAATCTACACATGTATGTTTTAAAAATAAAACTATTAGTTATTATCAGGGGCCACAATTAATGAGCCGAGCAGCTACATTTTAGGCATACTCACAGTAGACATTTGCCCAAATTTTCAATTTTTCCGATCTTTTGCGCTGAGCAGATATACCTTAAGTGCAGAAATAGACTAGTTAGCAATATGCTCATTGCAATGAATTCATTGCTTCATACTGCTGAAGCTATGCTACAAGCTCAAATATTCAGAGAATGAAATGATTGAACTGATTTGAAGATTTACAGAATGTTTCTGTATGTCCTCTTAGCATCTTATGATAATACAGCATGATCCGATCGATAAAATAAATTTCTGTGAACCAGACAACGTCACGGTGAAAATTGTATGGCCGTGTATAGGCGAGTATGTAGCAGTAACCGTGAAACATCAATAGTTAATTGAGGAAACGATCCCCATCCGATTGTAATCTGGATTAATGGAGAAGCAGTGTACTATCTTGTGCGGATGTGGAAATATCATTTTAATATTTATTAGAACGCTGCGTAGAGCGATCTATTAGGGCGTAGCTATAACACCTTTTACGTAATGAATCGACGTCTTCTTATACCAGACGCGAAGCATAAACTCAATTTTTGTTCCCTTTCCTTTTATACCGCAACGCTAAGGAGTCCCTAGTTGTATGACAAAACGTACATGTTACTTCCGCCATCCGATTCTTTATAGTTAACACAGGGACTGTGCCAATGAATCCCAATGTACTCTTCTTTTTATAGGAGAATACACATATAGTACAGTGAGGAAATATTAAAAAATGGCATTCAATTTTACACATAGCATTTGTAGATTTAACGTAGTAAGCCACTTTACCTCTGCTCTTAAAAGTATCTTACATTTAACATAGCGCTGTTAATTAAAATTACCTACTTCATGAGCCGTTCAGTTAAAAAAAACTGCCAAAATCTTTTCAGCGTCATGATAATAAAAAAGAAACGGAAAGAACGCTTTCATACAATAATTCCGAATAGGGTATTTCTACGAATAACACTTTGTTCATCAGTTTCTTCGGAAACCCGATAAAATTCAATTACCATGACGTCAAGACCATGACGTTACCATGAAGTTAATTAATAATTTAGACTATGTCAAAGATAAATCACGTAAACTCTAAAAGAATTTCATGCTAATTTTCACAAAATAAATCAGTACTTGTATTTAGACAAATAAAATCATAAACTTTTATTTAAAAATTCTATAAACAGAAAATAGCTAGCTTTTCGTAATTTGATGCCGTTAAGAACCCCTCTCACAGATATAATTTGTTTTCATCACATATACATTTTTTATGACTAGTAAATACAGTTCATCACAAAATACCAAAAGTTAAAATAAGTCTTCTGTTAGAAAAGATCCATTGTTTTGTTAATTGATAATAGCTATTGATAAATAGTTCATCTATGGGCATCGACGAATGATCGTCTGTAAACAAATTTTCTGTAACGATAATGGAGAAAGGCGCAATGATGAATCCACAACGAAATAGCTGTGTATGATTGTTCTTCAAGATCTTCTAGAATCATCTAAAATTTAAAATTTATTGAATAAAGGAAAGAAAACGTTTAAGCACAAACAAAACTTCAAAATCTTTTAAATGATATCACTAAAATATAAGCAAGCCCAGTTCCTCAAATATTAATTTTCAAAATACTAGAAACTCAAAAAAATTTTAGCAGCGAATAAGAAAACTTCGATAATGTAACATATTTGCCTTAATATATAGAAGCATATAAATTTTGTATTGCTGTATTATACAGTTTTGAATGTGAAAATGAAACATTGTTAAACGGAGGAACTGCTACATTAAGATTTCACCATAGATATGTGTACATCTGCACTCATTGCGTATGAATATTTATACATTTCTTTAACATTTTGATTTTAATGAACTCAAAGAGCCAGTGTCAAAAAACGTCTGACATTAGTATTACATTTACATGCGAGTCCGTACGTCCTAGGTTTGGTTCTCGACGAATGAGCTGCATTGGCATATTCGAGGCTCCTCTACAAGTAAATGAAATTTCTCTTCGAAAGTCCTCCAAGATTGCATTGCACCTTGAGTATTTTGCCATAATCGTTAAATAAGCATACATGTCAAATTCTATGAATTACAAAACAGTTACTTTAAGTGTTAAAAATTATATTAAACACATTCAGAAAATAAATACAACTTTAAGAAAAGTTAATTTTGTTTTACATAAGTCTTCCTTTTTAATAAGTTTTATAAGGGTTAAACGATAGGCTGTTTTAATTTTAAGGAAGTTTCAGAAATATGCTTGAACATTTAGAATTGATGATGTTACACATGTTTGAAGAATAGTTCGTACATTAGATTTTTCCCAGAAATCAATAAATATTTCATTCATTTTTAGATTTTAGCCTTAAAATTCCTCCCCCCTTTTTAGGTAGAAAAATGAAGAGATCAATAACTATCTCTTACTGTTGGCTGTTTGTTTTCATAAATTTTATTATTATTACGCTAAATTTTTGTAGCAGGACGTTTTTATTCATTTCTTTTTATTTTCTAAGCTATTTGTTTTGCAATGATTTATAGTAATCATCAGATTAATTTAAATTAGCTTTAGCAATTACATTTTCTGATTACTTTATCAGGACTTAGTGTTCTGTGCATCCTTTTTGGAAACATGGTAAATTCTGTAAAGGGTTCTTATCCTTAAGTTTTAAGTCCTGAACTGGAACAGGGAGCGGAGGGTACGCTATGTTCTGATGTAACTGCTGGGCTGGAGAATAACTGCACGTGAAAGGGATTTGAAATCCTCTTTTATTAAATCACTATTAATAACAAATTAAACTTTGCTTCGCAGAGCGATTCGCGGAAGTTGGCCTCGATCTAAAAGGGTGCGTAGCAAGATATACTAAATACTACCGCACTTTAATTTATTTTACAATGCAATCACGTAGTAAGCACTATGGCTTATAAATTTAAACTGCTAGCTGGTCAGACGAACGTTGAGCGGCGTGACCGTGATCTGAGTCTGAGCTCTTATACACCGAGAGGTTTCTACCTCTGGCTTAAATAGTGCTTGGCTGTACTTCAAAATTAGCATAAGCTAAAAACGCGCGCTTCTTCTGACAGGAAGTTGAAGCAGAGAGGAGATAGAAAAGATTTAAATTAAAATAAAACTTGGTTAGTTTAACTAAAACCTTACAACTTTATTGACTGGACTTACGTGCTAGAATACACAACAAAAATGGATTAAGAATTACGATCTGTTCAATAAATGAAAATCGAGGAATTAGCAGTGTCATGCAAGGACAAATTCTGGCTGTTAGTTTAATTACATTGAACACTATTGTTCTGTGACTAAAAAAGGGTGTTCATGATGCTTTAAGGTTTCTGTTATGCCATATGTTGTGAAGTCTCAAAAAGAGAAAATATATATTTTTTTATTAGAAAGAATGTGTTGAACTTTTCGTAAAACTGTAAGTCTTGACAAGCCATTTAAAACTTGAAAATGGATACTTTTCGTAATATTAGTTTCAGGATTTCTGTATCTAACAAGCTATCAAAAGATAGCACTAAACACTACACAAAATATTCTTCGGTGATATCAAAAAGTAAAAGAATTCCCTCAGGATAAACATGTCGAATTAAGTTGTGATTGCGCTAAAATATATAATGCAAAACCAGGGTGATCTTATCCAGTAGACAGAGTGTCTAGAACATACGATTATTTTAGGGCATGCAAAAGCATGATTCACAAAAAGATTCAAAATAAAGATTCTTTATATTTTAAGCCACCAAAAACTATGCATAGGAATTTTTTTTAATCACAAAACCACGATTACTAGGAACAAAAATAAATAGTAAATGAAATAAAAATTTGTAGTCAATAACACGAGTTATTCAGGTACATCACTAGGACAGATAAAAAAAAAAGAGACTGCCTTAAATTTATCTGTAGCAGCCGGTAGATGTAGAGTTCAGCTATTAAAATACTCGCGACCAAATTATTTCGAATCAGTTATTTCAAAACATTCCTTGCCACCAATTACAATTGATCAAGAGTTTTTCTGCCTGGACCAAGATATGATGTGCATTCACAGCAGCAAAACTGTTATTAGCGGAATATAATTTTAAAAATCTAAACCTTGATACGCTCAGCGCGTATTTCGAGACATGCGTGGTACGGTTGCTAATTTTTCGTGACTCCTGCTTCCAAAAAATCCTAATGTCTCTACAGTGGCGTCTGAACTAAAAAAATGTGGTGGATGATGATTCTTCACCACCAGGATTTGACGATTGGGTCGCCTAATCCCCAATCACCCTTTAAAAGGAGGAGTATGTAAGGCATTTCTCTCGCCTTCTTAGCATGCCTCCGTGGTGTAGTGGTCAGCACGCTCAGCGCGTATTTCGAGAAGTCCGTGTTCGAGTCCCGGCGAGGGCATTGCTCATTTTTCATGACTCCTGCTTCCAAAAAAATTCTAATGTCTCTACAAGTTTCAGAATGATATAGTTATATTTGAATACAGCGAAATATAATTTCAATAGTTGAACCATCATCCCTATGCTTGAAATTTATTATAATCAACAGTTTGATGGCGGAAAAGAATAACCAGTTTCACAATGAAAGAACAAAGGGGCACAGTTTCAGTAAGCTTTTTAAGAAACTTGTAGGATTTTACGTTAATTAGCCAGATTTTATGATTTGAGCCTTTACTTTAACTTCTTCTTCCTGTGGTCAGCACCGGAATGCAAATTAGTTATGTATTTAAGTCGAGGGTTTGAACGCTTTAGAGTTATTTCCTTGCAGTTATGTGCTGTCGCCAACTCACTACCTTAGCCATCTCACTACCTGATGTTTAATTACGCGCCATTCATTACTTGAACCAGCTTAAGTAGTCTGTTTTGTGTGTAGTCTGATTACGTTATCCACATTTGAATTTAACTTGCTGTTATGTTATTTTAAATACTCAAGAGTAGCGAAGATTCATCTGTAGCACACATAAATTTAATGATTTTAATAGAAAACTTAATTTTAACCTTTCAAGGTTTTGTCATTTGAATTCAGACTGGAGCGATAACTCGCTTCTCATTTTATACCATAGTGTTTTACTCGGTTGTTTCAGTAAATTATTTTCACTGCTAACTTCCTTTCAGGGAATGATTTGGTTTGGTTTATTTGATTACGGCAAAGCCTCGAGGGCTATCTGCTTAATGGAAGGGATGTCTTCGTGGAGGACTTTCCAAGGGAAACTGGCTCGTACACATGAACACATGGTAAAAACCACGAAAACGCCCATGCAGCCAGCCCGTTCGCGGTATTCCAACCTGGGACCGAACTACCAGTGTTTAGCAACTTTACCGCTTGGCCGCTGGAGGATATATATATATATATATTACATTATATATATATATATTTATATTACATTATATATGTATACATTTGCATTGTGTTTATTATGTTCATAAAGATTACTTTGAATTAACATGGGTGAAAGCGAGGGTGTCGGAGAACACTTTAGAGACCAATTCAATGAAAGCCTCAAAATTGTATAGATTTTTTGAAGTATTGTATATAAAACAATTTTTTAGAATTAATAACCATTATGCTAATTCACGATAGAGGACTCAGTGAATCGATCGGAATGAAACCCGGCTCTTGTTGTTCAGTTAATTGACTTTGTTTAAAGCTTCAGAACACTTTTCCCTTGACAAGTTCTCTTTGGAGCTTTAAGTCAAAAAAGATTAACTTTGGTTTTCACTGTTTTTGTATTTTCAACTTTTTTACCTTTTCTGTTCCAAATGTATATTATAAAATTTGCAAATTCATAAAAATGGAAATAGGTAGGGGATCATGGTTCTTACAATCCTTAAGTAATTCTCTCATATATTTCATCATTTCCCATATTAGATGGTATAAAATTTTTCAGCACTACGCGCAGATTTTTCTACTAGTTTTTCAAGTTTTTTTCTCTCAACAACAAATAGAAAATTTGTCAACTTTCTCAGTAATATATATGTATAATATATGCGATAACACGATACTCATGATATAAAAAAATTTATAAGCTAAACGGAACTGCCACATTCATAAGGAATTCTATATAGTACCTTCACTTTAATTCATCTCACATAAAATCTAACTAATTGGCTTAAACTCAACTTCCAGTTTAGCGTCATAATTCTTACTTGAGTAAAAGACGAAACACCTTCGCATTTCTTAGTTATTGTTAATTGATCGGGGGTTGGTTTGTTCCCCTTGAAAAGTCAACCAATTTCCGATCAATACCGATAATTACTCGGTTTGTTGATTAATTTTTCATTTTTAAGTTTCGAACTTCAATTTTTTCATGACTCATATTTGATGCTCCCTTTAAAAATATTTTTCAAGATTCATTTTTAAATGCTTAGTTGCTTCATTCAACTACAGTTCTACTAACTTTCTGAAAGGAGATAATATACTCAATACTCCATTAGTAAATAAATTATTATTTTATTACTTTGCAGTTTTTGCGCAAGTATTAGGCAATTTATTGTGATTTATTAATATATTTAATATAATGTAATATAAACATATATAATGTAATTTATATATGATAAATTCAAGATCGAGGCGCAAAATTTCCGTCCTTGAAACTCATCTCTCTGTTTTCAGAATGGAATATGCATATCTAAGTACTTGCGCATTCATACAGATGAGTATGCTCTAGCATTAACACCGTATCAGCAAACAATGAAGTCTTGCCCCCAAACAGCAGCGATCATTCATCAGTAGTTACAAACTGTTTCGACTTTTCATGCCCTCTAAAATGACTCTATTTCTTTCAGAACGCGTTTTTTTCCATATCATATCTATAAATAAATCAGTATTTTTCACCTTTGATTTTTATAATTACATAATTTTAAAACAACTGTAATTTAATGTAATATTATATATAATTTTTTATAAACTTTTTTTTTCCTTTTTGAATATTCCCCCCCCCTTCCACTGAAAAGTCATGTATTGGTTGCCTAGTTTGGAGACAAACATTTGTTTGTATATTATATATATTTCAACCATGTTGCTTGTTTTTAAACATATATATTTTTTTTCTGTATAAGACACACACTGTGCTCGAATTTTTTTTTCACTGCTGTACTCGCTATGTATTTTATTTGATCTGAAGACAAAAAAAGAAAGAAAGAAAAGGGGGAAAAAAAGAAGGCACATGAAACCTTTAAGCAAGTCTCATTACGCTCCATGCATGCAGAAAACTAAGCCTGAGATTTTGCCGAAGACGATGGTATTTGGCAGTATTCGGCGGATTCTGTGATACACCTTAAATTTGCCACATGAATACTTTTTGACAGCATTGTAGTGTTACGGATTTCATATTTATTTGGCTATTTACTTAGAATTGCAATTAAAATTGCTTTATTTTCCCGTGCAACGCAGACGATCTCTGAAGAAAAAGCTACGTCGGAAAAATAAAACTAAAAGAGCGCGTGCATTTAATATTTAATAAATAAATATCTCGTAATTATTGTTGCCATCCAGAAAAATCGAGAAAAATCGAGATTGTTCTAGTAATAATTAAAAAGCTTATAAAAGCCTAACTGAAACATCTCATCTCAGTTGTAGGTGTAGCTGTTTAAAGCGAACTGCTGTTTGTTTACTTAATGCTGTGATTGATTGTAGCGAATTCGCTGTGACATTGGATTAACTTTATCTGTTTTGAAGTGAATTCTGTTTAACGTTTGAGATATTGTGATATTGTACTAATATCCCTGAAGAAATATTTCAGCATTTTGATTTGTTTCTTGTGGAAAGAATAAATTTTTGTTAACTTTTCAACGACTTGTGCATTCAATATATAAAAAACAACAGTAGGTTATCACATAAATAGTACTTCTGGCGACATGGGGCGTTGCCTCATTAATACTTTTACTCGCCTTCTCGGTGGGAGTACAGATAATCCGAAAATGCTTTTTTTAAATAAAACTTATTTATAAACTTACTTTTTTTGTATATATATATATATAATATTGATGTTCTCTCAGTCGAATATTTGGTTTCATTTTGGTTATATTTCACCGAAGTTTTTTCAATGTACCTTTCTTTTTTATTATATATTTATTACTACTCTTTAGTTAGTTCTAATAAAGTAAAATGAATATAACACTACCAGTAATGATGTGCTTACAACTGTTTAATACTGGTACTTTGACCCGGGTTTGTATCCATGCAAGCAAGGTGGCTGCATATTTGCTTTTCGTGGTTTCTCCTATGTGTAACTTAAATATATGCCAGTTTTCTTAGAAAGTTCTCCTCGAAAGTATCCATAACTTTAGACTGATAGTCCTCGGATACTTTGCGTAGCCAAATAGCTAGTAAAAAAGAATATAATTTTTTTAAAGTAAATTTAATGTATTATGATACTATTATTATTTTTGTCATGTAGTATCCAAATGATATTACATACTTATTATCGTAAATTATAATGGTAACATTAATCGTGATATGGAGTTTGAGAATTATGAAAGAGAAATGAATATGAAAATAATAAATTAGATTATGCATAATAATATGTAGTTGTACATTAACACTATTTCTTTTTTTAGATTTCTGCTCATATTGAAATAGAACAACAAACAATATCTGAAAGAAGTTGCTCCAGTATAACACTTCCAAGCGTATCAAATATTGGTTGTGACCACGTGATCCTTACACCTGAAGACCATTTCTGCGAACATGCAAGATCATGTTCTGTGTACGTTGGACCAGTCGCCAAGTGGTGCATTATTAGCCATTATCACCAGACCACACCATCACTGAGTATGGGTAGTTACAGAGGTTTTATTGCCAGGGCATTGACGAAAGGTGCGGGATGCTGGAACATCAAGAATTCGTTACCTTCTATATAGCACTATCACAATTAAACTATAAAATTTAAATTTCTGAATTTTGATTTCATGATGCTTTAACTGCCTTGTAGAAATTTCAGAAAACCTTTCACGAATGTATTAGAATGACTGCTGCATGCATGTGGTGCTTTCTGAAACTTTTGACATTATTTAATGGTTGAAGTGCTCCAGAATGTGGGCCTGCAAGATGCTGTCTATTAATATTATAAGAAATTGCAAATATTGTTCATGCTTTACGAGTAAATTTATCTTGCGTATCCTATTTATTTCGTACAGTTAAAGGTTTTAAGTTAAAAAGCTCAAAGTGTGTAAATATTGTAAACCTCCAAAATGTTATTGTTTTATATACTGTGTACCTATATAAGCCTAATAATATATGCTGATACAAAAGTACTTGTTATTTATTCTAAAAAAATTTTTAAATATATACAAAATATACAACAGCATTTGTCAAGTTTTATGAGTAGCTTCGCGTTAATAAATTAAATTTGTTAAGCACAATATAAGTGATATAACTTAATAAGGTATGTTTACATGCATGTCTATGTAACATTCAGTATAAAATATTTCTTGAGAGCTTAGGCAGCAGTATCAGCAATTTTCTAAAGCAGCAGTTACACAAAATTTGTCTATGTTGATTAAAATGTATTCCTTAGTCATGCTTTGCAGTCATAATTTTAGGCTTATGCTTTTTCACTTACTTATTTTATACTAAATGTTTACTTTTCTACGTAATATGTTACCAAGAAATGCATATAGTCTGCAGAAAAACGGAATTTGCTTTCGAAAAAATAGAACAATTCGAATACTTTCGTAAAATTTTCTTCGTTCTATAGGTATATATGGATTATATTTCAGCATGTTCCATAATGCATAAGTACCTAAATGAAAAGTCAGTAAACGCTCGATAATTTAGAGGCTTCTGCTGCAAAAATGTTCAAGAAAACCTGATTTCGTTTTGGGAGAGAACAAGGAAAACTTTACACATCCTGGCACTTTACAAAACACTTTTACAGAAGTTCCAGATTTTTAGTTTATAACGGTCATGCAATGTACATGAAAATAAAAATTATGTATGGAATAATTTGTTTTTTATATCTAATTGCAATCAGCTAAATATCTATTAAATAGCTATCAGAAACAATGTATAATTTCAACTTTATCCTGGGAAAAAAAAATTTCTCTTTTGGATTTTAATACTAGAGAGTTTATTTCTATTCTCGCAGCTATGTTTGTATGTAAAGTAGCAAATCAGCTGTGATTTAGTTGTACTGTGTAAAGATTGTAGTCAAGAGAAAGTGTAACAATTATATGACATTAAACAAGAAAGTTGTTTCTTTACAGATTTTCACATGAGAATGTAAAATTAAATCAAAAAACTTGTATGAAAAAGACTTAGGAACGTTTCATGCAATATGTTAGATCTGCTTTTTTTGATGCCTGCAGGGTACATTTAGTGGGATCAAAAAACAAAAGCAGTAATAATAATCAATGCAATTTAATTTAAGAGTGAAGACACATATATATAAAACATAAATATTTACCGATAGTCATACCACCTGTTAGGTATAGTTCTGCAGCGATTTTTAGTGGAATCATTTTCTGTTTGTCATTTCCGCACCTGAAATTCTTTATTTAACTGTTGCAATGGGCAGCGAAATTTTAGCTCATTTGTATTAGTGTTTAAAGCATTCAATTTTGTAAAAATATATATTGCAAGTATGTATTTTAATGTCACATATTATATACATCCTTTCTCTCAAAACTGAATCATAATCTTATGCAAATAAGCCGGAGAGCTATGGTAGCCGAATTGTCAATAATTATTGCAGTGGATATGCTTATTTACACAATAAAATAAGCATAGCAATAACTGAATTAAAAAAATGCCAGGAGTAGGTTCAGTAGAAAAGAGGTAATACGAAATTTTATGCTTGGTCTAGAAAATAACTTCCTATACCTTACAGTTATTGGTTCAAAATAGTTACAGTTAATGATAAACATAATTATAATGAATGGTATAAATGATTTCTAATTCATGGTTCAACAGATTCTCAGTCCATGGTGCAATATATTCACAGTTCATGACTTAACATGTTCTAAATTCATAGTTCAGTTTGTTCCCAATTAATGCTCAACATATCCCTAATTTATAGTTCAATATTCCTTATTCGTTGTTCAACATTCCTCATTTGTGGTTCAACATATT
Organism: Stegodyphus mimosarum; assembly: GCA_000611955.2. Lineage (NCBI taxonomy): Eukaryota > Metazoa > Arthropoda > Arachnida > Araneae > Eresidae > Stegodyphus > Stegodyphus mimosarum. The sequence goes on along the minus strand of KK113577.1, from coordinate 258,590 downwards.
ACCAATTCATGGTTCAACCATATTACCAAATAATGGTTCAACCAAAGCACCAAATAATGAAAAAACGCTTGGCCATCCTTTGGTCGCAACTTTTTTAACACCATAAATATCTGACACCTTGAACCAAATTTTTAACTGTATACCGAAGTTAAATAACAACAGTATGTCGTCGTCTGTCATTTTAGAATTGTTTAATCTAGCTTCTTTCTTCATCTTCATTTCGCTTCTACCAAGTATAAAGATTTGTCTTGATTGTCTTCATGACCCGAATCAAGAACAACTGGTCACGTTTCATCTTTTGGCTCAGTAAATTTGTTTGTATGTTTCACTAATTTAGCAGTTTTTAAATAAGTTTTTCACTTTATTTTCTATTTTATCAAGGAAAGCTTCTTAGTTTTAATTTCCTTTCTGTAAAATCTCCCGCAAAAAGAGGACGGAATTGATCCTTACCCAATTTTTTTTTTAGTCTAAAACAAGGTTACTAAGCGACTAAAATGTAATTTTCAACACGTCGTTAATTTTTAAATGACTTCACCTTCGAGAAACTAATGCTATTTGTCACACTCTATGCTTTCTCCTCTAACACAGTTTCGATGTTTGTACAAGAATTCAACGAAGCAGCTGAAAATATATGTTTCGCATTAAATTGGCTATTTAAATGTTACTGCTATTTGAACATAAGGCCTTCAAGTTGCCGTGTCAAAGCTAGGGGTAAAGGGGAGGAGAAGAGGGATGAGAAGTAAATTATAGAAAAGGGAAGGAGAAAAAAATAAAGATGGAAAAATTTTGTTTCTTAGTCAGTTAACATAACTTATAGAAAATAAGAGTCTCTGCAGTTCTTCTAACCACTTAGAAATTAAGCACATCAACTGCATAGCCACCATTTCGACGACTGCTTTTAATTTCTCTTAATAAGCAATTTCGATGGAAGGAAGTTCCCTTTGAGAGGCTTATATGCTATGAATATTTGCTGCTGTACTAGTAAGTACGCATTAAGCGGGTGGAGATTAAAAAGATGTGAAGGAAATGTGAATGACCATTTAATCACTCGCATAAACTTCGCATTTCATTACAGATTCTTCTCAGAAAGCAATACTGTATTGCAGTAGGAAGTGCAAGCTAAGAATTAATTTTTTTAAAAAAAGTGCGGTTTATTCTCAAGAAAGCTTACATTTGATTCTCAAGAAAACTTGTGTAGCAGGATTCTTTTGATGTGACATTTATTGTTCATTGTTACTTAAAAACGTTTGGATTTGATTGCAACTATTCACAAGCATAATTCATGTTTGAGCCATTAGTCTATTTAATTATTTCAAATAAAGCATGCAAATAATTTTCTATATGTAAACTATAATCTTCTAATGGAAATACTAATTTTGAAATGAAGATGTCATATTAAGTAACAAAATTATGTCTTCGTAAATTTGAGATCAGAAATTTATAAAAAAGATGATGATTTAGGCAGCGCAATCGTTTAGACTTTCTGTTATCATGAAAAAAGATATTCTTGAACGCTTATGGTATAAAAAATTTGTAATTAATTTGTAAAAAATTTGTAATTTAATTAACTAGTTATTGTATGTTACGAATCTTTACTCTCACATTTCTCTCTCTCCGTTTTCCTGCTAGAATTCAAATTTAGCTCGCATGTATTCAAGTGAGGGTTTGAGATTGTTTTACGCAAAGAGTGTTAAATCTGCTGAAGGCCACGTTGCTAGTTGTCATTCTATGATAATCATTCTGGTCTACGGTGTTGCATTATTAATGCCGATAGTGCTGTCACGCTGATGGAGTTTAAGAACCAACTTTTGCGTTTAAATATCTCTGCTTAGCCTTTGACTAAATAAGACTTATATTTAGTTTTAATTTAACATTCTACTTTTAAGTTCACGCCATAAATGCTGGCTGATTTGTAAGCACTGCGAGGGCCTTCTATTCAACTTATTCAGTTCTTAATCAAAGGGTCCTTTACGCTTGTAGTGCTCTTCTGTTTGCCTACGTAGACATAGCGATAAATCGCTTACGTCTACATAGGAGTCTTGACTTAATGTATGTTACCAAAACAAGTGAGACTCTAAAATTAAAAACAAATTTTAATTTTCAATAAAAGATATAGAACGCTAAAAGTTTATGAAAAATTACAGAATGCTAATCTGTAATCTTGAAAATCTATCCCCCCTAGAGTAATATTTAAAACTGATAGCAGTTCAGTACGAAATTCTTTAAATGTTAAAATATTAAGATGTCAAAATGCTACTAAATACCCAATTACTAATAAAATCTTCATCGCAAAATTCTTTTCATTTCAGTAAATGTATATGTACAATCTCTTTATTTATTTATTTATTATTTTTTAAGAAAAATATTTTTTGATTCTATTTTTCCTTTCTGAAACACGAATAATGACGTTAATTTAAACGTATTACATTTATAAATTAATGGAACTTAACTCCTTAAGTTCTAATATCTTAAACTACTTCCTAAGTGATTTTTCGTTGCTTTGAGAATAAAGATGTATTTCAGGAAAGAGAAGAACGAGGATTTCTAATCCAGAATTATCTAAACTCAGTCTTATTTTAACCACAGACCATTTCTTCATTTATTTCATAGACCACTTCTTCCATTTAAAGAAATATCTAACAAAAACGTAAAAACGCAAAGAAAACTTAAAATGTTCTGTCTATGATATTGTCTCAAAGAGAAACTGTCATCAGAAGCTTTCAAAAAATACAAATGACTAACAAGCTCTAACAAAACAGTATCATAGGAAATTCCCAATTAATGCTTTTCAAAAATACACTCTTAGACAAAAAAAAAAAAAAAAAAAAAAAAAAAAAAAAAAAAAAACGGCACACCACGACGCAGCGAGAAGATATAAAGCAAATTGGACACAAATTGATATGCATACAGATTTCAACGGAAAATGCAAAATTTTACATTTTGCCTGCCAATGAATGAACGGTTGTCGCTACAGCGCAACCTGATCTGCGCAACTGGCAGGATATTTAAGAGGAGAAATTACGATTCCAGGTAATAAATTCTTCACGAATTTCATTCCGTGTACCCTGGTAGACAGTAACTATGCCTCGCATACAGGTGCGCGAACGATATGCGCAGATGTCAGAATTTGAGACAGGTCGTGTAGTCGGGCTCAAAGAAGCCAGTTGGTCTTATCGGCGAATAGTTCTACATTTGAGCAGGAGTGATGAAACTATTAGACGATGTTGGCAGGAATGGGTCAACCATGGCGGCACACAGCGTCAGGAAGGAAGCGGTAGGCCTAGAGAAACGACAGAACGTGAAGACCGAGCAATCGTCAGAGTGGCACTCACAGCCCCAGATGCATCATTATCATCGATTGTACGTGCAACTAGTGCTTCAGTGACCGCAAGGACCATTCATAGACAGCTCACAGAAAGGGGGCTGAGGTCACGGCGCCCCTTGCGCCTACTACCGTTGACCTCTGTACAACGTCAAGCCCGTTTGCAGTGGTGTCGGGCTCATTAGCACTGGAATGTCACTGAGTGGAGTAGAATAGTCTTCAGTGATGGGTCCCGCTTTGAACTGAGCCTCGATGACCAGAGAAGGCGAGTCGGGAGACGCCCCGGACAGCGGTGTGATACCAACCTGACTGTCTTCCGGCAGACAGGCCGGCAACAAGGAGCGATGGTCTGGGGTGCCATTTCATTTCATAGTAGGACACCTTTGGTTGTCATCCGTCGCAACCTTACAGCACAACGGTACGTCGACGAAGTTCTAAGGCCCGTTGTGTTGCCCTTCATGTCACGCCACCCTGGGCTTACATTTCAGCAAGATAATGAAAACAATAGAATTTAAGGACTGAAATTATTCGTTTAAAATTATTCGCAATCGCGGAGTCAGCTTTTATTTTATCCATTTCATAAATTTATATGCATTTTTCTCAGCATTTCATTATGATTTTCTTAATTTTATTATGGTACGTAATATTTTTATGGGATTTAAAATTCTAATATTAAAAAAGGTAGCAGTGATAAAGGTCTGAAATTTTCAAAGGTTATAAAACAAACTCTTCACCTCTCCTAAAACAAAAATGGAAAAAAAATAATTAGGTGATTTTTCTAAATTTCTTGTTATTTTAATTAGCGACGTTTTTATATGCTTTTATTTCACTCGTGGTGTTTGTCACTAACGGTCAAAACTTTTCCGTCAATTTTTAAACTATTTCCTAATAAGATATGGAGCTTAAATTTTGCAGCTTCACTCATTGTGAATGGCAATACAAAATAAAGAGACTTTTTCGAAATTTGATCTATTTTTTTAAATTTAATGCTGAATCTTATTTTTTGTCCATATCTTCGGTGAATGAGCAAAATAAAACTTTTGAAACTTTATTATTTGAACTATCGGATGGAGGAGAATAAAATATTTTAAATGAAGTTTACATGAGAATTTTAATATCTAATTATTTGGAAAAATTGCTAGATTTTTTTCGATCCCTTGGCGTAACAGAATTGTTGGAAGTAGGAGAGTGACTATTCATTGTTGAAGAACGAATTTTCTGTTAAATAATTTGATTGATAAGCTGTCTTTGAGATTAAAAAAATGAAAAGAAAAAGAAAATTGAAAAAAAGGTTTTATTTAAAACTCATAAAAAAATTAATGAACTAAAAGGAGAAAAATAATTTATCATAGAGTTTAACAGTTCTATGATAAAGCTGAAATAATCCTTTATATAAAATTCATCTACAATGTTACATCACGAATAATAAAAGCGGAAATCTCTTAATGATAAAATCTATTAAACGAATATTTTTTCCTTTTAGTTCATTAATTATTTTATAAGTCTTGAATAAAAGTTTATTGAAAAAACTATTTTTCCATTTCTTTATTATTAAAATACTGAAAATATTATTCCGTTTGAACCGCCGAGTCCAAATTTTTGGAAATCTGCAACAAAAACATTAGCCGAGGCTTTGAACCTAACAGATACGGCGCTGGAAAAATTAGATTCAATGGATTCAAACACCGAGAGGTTCCAGAGTCTTTGCAGTCATATCCATTGCTCTATACCTTCCTACAAAGCCATCTAGATGACAAAATGCGTGTGAGCACATAATCATATACTCTAGACGTGTTCGCGACATGCCACTCATAACAACTTCAAAGAAATAACTCGAATAATTCCGACTATCCTCAGCCTTCAACGTCGATAGAAATAAAAGTTGCCCATTTATCTTCGCAACTCTCCACATCCAGCACCGACTCTGCCCACTAGAGAGTAAAACTAGCTGTTACAAGATTGCTTTTATTTGAATATAATTATTGCAGTTTGCTGTTACATGTTTTGTACATTTTTCATATTTTGATATTTTATATCCGAGTAAAATACTCCCGCATAAGACTTTTAATGTGCAACATAATATTGCATAAATAACCAACACACACGCATATATATATATGTGTGTGAAATATGTTACACACACACAAGCTCTTACCTAAAACTCATAAAATAATTAATGAACTAAGTTTAATATTATATGTAAGTACATATATAT